>PVJD01014513.1:0-28786 GCA_004026545.1 Mormoops blainvillei
AACCTTAGGAAGGCAGAGGGCTTACTAGCTGCATTACCTGAAACACCCCTGGGAGCCAGAACGATCCCTCATTTCACAGATGGGTACATTGAGGCTTGGAGAGGGGCAGTCCTCTTCCTGAGAATGGATGATAGGGTCACAGAGGGATTATGGAGCCCAAGCTTGTCACCGCCCCCTTTCCCCAATCTACTTCTCTCACATCTGGAAGAATGTGTCACTCACTCCCACCCTCCACCCCAAGGTGGGACTCCAGTTCCTCTCCCCCAGCCCAGGACCGCCCTCCCCACCTCACACCTGCCCCATTTTTCCTCGGCCTGCCTGTCTCAGTTTGTGTGCTAGCTAAGGCCCTGTCCGCCAGACGCCCCGCTAGCCCCAAGGGCCGCTGGGCTCCCGCCTCCTACTCACCGCCCTGCCGCCCCAAACAGCCCCGCAGGTCTTCCATCCATCGCCCCTCGGGGTTAGCCTCTGCCCCCCACCCTTCCTCAATCCCACTCGGGGCTGCAGCCAGGTCCTCTCCAAGCCCCGTTTCCTAACACACACACACACACACACACACACACACACGCACGCACGCACCTGGGTAGTCACCTCCTACTGCCACCAGTTCCTGACAGGCCCCTCACTCTCTCCCCCTCCTATCTTCCTCTCCACAGCAACCAGCTGGGAACTTTCCTTGGGAATAAATCCCACAAATTTATCCCCCTGAGAAATAAAGTGCTTCTTGGTGGTAACAAATTGACTTGAGAGCGCAAGCAACAGCCCAAGCTTTAGAAGATTTTAGGGAGCATTTTCAGAGCCCATCCCCACCTGAGGGCTTCCAGGTTCTGAGGGGTGAATGGAAAGGGTAGAACCACAGGAGAGAATCTTCTGGAATCATCAGTCTTAGATATATACAGACCACAGCTGTCAGCTTTACCAAAGAGCAGCTGTAGGCAGGGGTTTGAAGTTGGAGGATGAAGGCGGCTCACAGAGCCCATTGCAGAACATGGCCAGGGGAAGGGTTGTCCTTGTCGAGAACTAATTTAGTGCAAGTCTTCTGGAAGAATAAAGATGGAAAACACGACGGTGAAGGGGAGAAGGGGAGTTAAATGTCTAACAGCAAAGGATTTGAGGGCAAAGGACAAATAGTGGTCAATTAAAAAAAAAACATGCACACAAAATCTCTCCCTTCTTCCAGAGACAGGAATCAAAAGTTATTTTTAAAAGTAGACACACAACAATAATATAGAAATGGGGCCGCTTGTAACAGCACATAGGGACAGACTTAAGTTCATTGTCACACTTCAGTTTACTCACAGTAGCAGTGAGTACAATGCAGTCCCCGGCTAGAACACCAAACAGGTGAAAAAAGGTCAAGAATGTAAACTAAAGAAGAGAGACCACTCACTGCATTATAGTCACCAGGGTAAGACTGAGAAATGGGAAGATCAGGAAAGGCTGGGAGCCCCGTGGGGTGGCGAGGGTCAGCTGTGGGCCAGGCAGGCCACACCAGTGTCCACGAATACAAGAATCAAGCCAATGCAAACAGCAAGATGACAACAAGATTTCCCAGCAGGCGTGGACACCCTTGGGCAGAGCAGCAGGCCTCCTCTGCTTTCCCGCCTCCGCCCCCACCTCCAAACTGTCCTGGTCTCCTGTTGCCTAGAGGAGAGAAATGTAAGTCGTGCAGAGCTGCCTTGAGCGACACTGAGCGCCCCAGGAGGGTTGGGAAGTGCTGAGCCCAGAAACAAACGCTCGGGCAGCGAAATCTCGGGATCCGCATGAAATGCCAGCTTGCTCACTGGCCTCCCCAGAATGCACCGGAGGGCCCTAGTTTGAGAACTGCGGCCCACAGTATAAAGCACAGAGTTCAAGGCCCTTTACCTTCAACCTCACCCGCTGGTGGTGGCACTGCTGGATATGTTGTAACGTAGGAGCCTCCTAGCTTCCCGGCCTTGGGATGCTGTTTTCTGTGTCTGGGTGCCCCCACCCCCGAAGTGGGCCCGTTTCCCTGGGGGTTAGGGGTCCCTCCTCTCTGCACTGCAGCACTGGTCTCTGCCATGTCCCCCACTCACCATGTAGGGGGCTGAGGTCATGTGCCGTGTGCCCGCTGCCCCAAGTCCAGGGTTCGGATGGGCCTGGACGGCAGTCAGAGTGGGACACGAGTGCCCACTGGGGGTCGAGGCAGCACAGGAGTGATAGTGCTCACGCACAGGCTTGGCCTGCAGCCTGGGGAGCAAGCTGCCCTCCTTTGCTAGACAGGTGGGGAGCTGAGAGCCACCCTGCCTGCTGAAGACCAACCAGGCGTGTTTCTGTATCACCTAGAGGCGGCGAGGTGCATGGACAGGAACCGGGACATGGCTTCCGTTCTCTGGGGCCCAGCTGCTTCATGACTTATGATTAATTTCCTTCCCTGCCCTTCCTTTTTTCAACAAAGTCCCAACTCTGTGATGGAGTCCCACGGATATGAGCAAAACAATCCCTGCCCCTGGGGGCCCAGGGCCTAGAGATAAAGGCCTGAAGACAGCAGGAGGGAGGAATTCCCCAAAGGGGAACCCAGAGGGGGCCCTGGGAGTGCCAGGAAAGGTGGGGGACACTGTTGTGGCCCCGAGCCCTCACAGGACCAACTGAAGAGATAGAGTCTCAGGAATGACGCAGTGGCCAGTAGGCAGACAACAGGAGCAGGCAGTGCAGGGTGAGGTGGCGCTGAGCCTGGCGCAGAGATGTCCCAACTGGGGATGATGCTGAGGGGGCTCAGGAAGGACTTGTGCTCGAGTTTGTGCAAGTCACCAAAGACCCGGGGTGAGTATGGGAGGGACACTGAACTCCCAGCCCCCAGTGCCACCTGCCTCGACCAGTCTGGCTAAACCTGGCTCCTGGAATGATGCCCCTCTGCACTGTTCATCAGCGGGCAGCAAGAGTGGCCCAAATGACAGTGCTGCCCTCTAACATCCGCCAGGGGCCCACAGGTGCCGTCACTGCTTTGAGCAGTCTTCCTGGGTCACCTCTTTTCACCTCCCCAAAACCTGCTATTATCTCTACTTTATTTGTAGGTGAGGGCTGTAGCCTAAGGGCCAAATAACTTCCCAGTGTCCCTGGGTGGGGTTCATGACAGGCTCCTAACTGTGCCGGAAACCCCACCCACCGTGCATCAGTCACCAACCCCAATTCAGCCTTTCTCAAAGTGCTGTTTTTCATTTCTGTGTCCCCTGCCCTGGCACAGCCCCTCGCTTCCATGTTCCTGTGCCTTGCTGACGGGTGGCACTCCATTCTACCCTGAGACCTCTCTAGTCCAGGCTCTGCTGAAATCATAACGTCTTTGGAGTCCCGCCCTCTGTCCTCTGCGGCTCTAGAGTACTTTTGCTGGAACCTGACTTGTAAAAAGTCCATTTTTTTTCCTTTTAAAATACTTCCCTCTAGTTTACTAGTATTGACTCATATGCGCAACTAAAACTTATTGGTACAACTGTATTTTTCTCAGCCTGGACAAAACAACTGATGAGTCCTGCTTAACTTCAGAGAGCCTCGTGAAGAAAAAAATAGCAATCCTTAGAAAAGGAAACTACATCACCGTTACAGAAGTATTGTATTCATTGTTAAAAATTTTTCTGCAAATGGAGAATCTTATTTCTTTACTTCTGAATAACTACTGGGAAAAGTTTGTAACTGCTTCCAGATCTCATAAATATATATATATATTTATATATATATTTTTTATGGTAAAATATACATAACATATAATTTATCACTTTACCCATTTTTAAGTGTACAGTTTTGTGGCATTAAGCACAGTTATACTGTGCAACTACCACTTTTTACAGGCTTGACTTTCTCACTAGATTATAAGCTTCCTGAGGTCAGGGAGCCCACCCACCCTCTCCAGTGTTACCAAGGCCTTTGTCGACAGCAGCCAGCAAGTGTGATGGCAGAGAGAAGGTGCTGGCTCCCTTCCACCACCAGTGGGTGGTGTGGGCTGAGATGTGCAGCCTGAGGTCTGGAACCTTCAAAGAGGAAGCTAAAACACTCTGAGGAACATGGTGGGCAGCAGAGAAAGGTTTTAAAGACAGGGTTGGCTTCGGGTGCTAACTCAAAGGAATTCTACAAATGAACTTGTGAGGAGCTTTACCGCTCTCAAACTGACATTCTTTTTGTTTACCTCTTACAAACATGGAGAAAGTACATGCTGCTAGGTCACACTGCAGATGAAGAAGGAAGCTCAGAAACAGTGAGCAGCCCACCTACGGCCTCTAAGCTGGACTCAAACAGGATCTTCAAATGCCCTTAACAGTTCCACCTAGGCTGTGGGAGGGAAGATGAAATCTGACAAAAGACGGGATATGAGCATAAAGGCCAGAAGTGGGCGGAGATGACCTCAGAGTGCTGGCCTCACAGTCCATCTCCCAAGCGGGGGAGCACTGCTCCACCCCAGAACTTGAATGCCGTCATGCCATGTGTCAGTCAGGGCATGAGTCTGGCTGGGTAGAACACTGTCGGGGGAGCGGGTCCACCACCATCGACTATGTCAAGCCCTGCATTAAAATCCCTACAATCGGGTGCCATTTCTCCCTATTGCACACTTCTCCCTGGGTAGAGGAACACTGGGGGCCCCCAAAGAACTCAGCCTGGGTTTGTCTCCTGTCTTTGTCCCCTCTAACTGAACTCTCTTGGTCTTGGAGGTTAAAGGGTTTGCCTGAGGTCACACAATTGCAGTGGTGGAGCCCACGGTCTCCCTGTCTGAGGTTCTATTCCACACACACGTCCCTCTAAAGCTGGTGCAGCCCAAACACTGGCTTTAACTAAAACACCTTAAAAACACTTGGGGGAGGGCTATGGGTGGGGGCACTAGGGCAGAGATGCAGTCCTGCAAAGGTGCAGGGGCTTGTGGGGTAGGGGTCTGGGCAGCGGGACTGGCCCAGATGCTCCTGGGGAGGGACTCGACTCCAGAAAATGGGGGTGCTTCACCCTTCAGCACCCCATTCTGCTTCGACCCTCAGTCCACACCTGGCCTTGGTTCGGCCACACCCCCGCCAGGCCAATGGCCTCCCAGTTCTGCACCCTTGGCTTCCCAGCCCCCCAAATTCCCGCCTCAGGTTCCTCAGCAGCTCCTCCCGCTCTTCGACCCCCCACTCGGCCCCCTAACCCTTTGAGTCTCTCCGTCTCGGCCTCCCTGCCTCCGCAGCCCCCCATCCTGCCCCTTCTGCATCCTCAGCGGCCCGTTTCTCCCCTGCACGACTAGTGCCCCCAGCTGAGCCTCACCCCAGCGCCGTCAGCCCCGCAGTCCCGCGCCACGGGTTTCCTCACCCCCGGGTCCCCGCGGGCCTCACGTGCCACTCTGCCGCTCAGCGTACAGCCAGCCGCTCCGGCCGGCCCCGCCCACTTCCCGTCCCCTGCCGCCGCGGTCGTCGCGCAGGCGCAGTCGGACTCCGGGGGGGTTGGGGGGACGGGGGCAAGGGGGGGCGGGCCTCTTTGGCCCCCTGGCGGCCATGCGACTCTTGAATTCGGCCCTTTCATTTCAGGTGGTGAAGAGAGGGCCTCATCCTGGGTTCTGGCTGCTCACTGGTGACTTGCTTCACTATTTGAGCCTTGAGTGGGTGGGTAGATGGGGAAAGCAATTCCTACCTTACTTACAGGGCCCAGAAATTAAGCAACCTGTGCAGTCAACTGCCGTTAAGCGGCGGAGCAGGAATGCACACCCAGACTGCTCAGGGCACACCATCCACCAGGCAGGGAGGCCCGGGACACCACTCTTTTAAGGATTGTAGCAGTTTCCAATTGCTGCTATGACAATGACCACACACTTACCAACAGTTTCGGAGGTCAGAAGTCCGCAAGGTCTCAATATGCCAAATTCAGGGTATCAGCAGGTGCGTTCCTTTCTGAGGGCTCCAGCGGGAATCTGTTCCCTCGCCTTTTCCAGCTTCTAAAGATTGCCCCACCCCTTGCTTGTGGTCCTTTCCATCTTCAAAGCCAGGAACGCAGAGACTCTTGTGATGACATTGGGCCACCCAAATAATCCGGGATAATCTCCCTATTTTACAGTCAGATGATGAGCAATCTTAATTCCATCTGCAACCCTGATTCCCTTTTGCCACATAGGGGCCAGAAGGATGTAGACATCTTTGGGAGCCATTTATCTGCCACCATAGAGGCTCACGAAGATGTTTTAATACCAAAAGAAATGAACTTCTAGGTTAAAGAAAATACAATGTATAATATTAATATATTCATATTTATATCAATACAGTTGTAAAGTATAATTTTAAAAATCTATTTTATGGAGGAAGGGCCCTCAAAAGTTCCACAGTGGCCCTGCTCAACTGATCTTTAGGTCCACACCCCGGCCTGTGTCCTTCCTTCCTAGGAATTAAGGTCTCTGGGATACCTCATTAATAGGAAGGCTTTGGTGAAGCCAGGAACCTGGAGAACTAGCAGTTGACCAATTTGAAAGGAAACCATCTGGGATGGGGGTGGGTCTGGAAGGAAGCGGGTGTCTGGGCAGATAAAGCAGGGTGGAACGGATGCTGGCTCATCCCATTCTTCTATTCACACCTCCCTAGCTCCTGTTGTCAGCAAGGCCTGAGACTACTTCTTACAAGCTGTGACCCTGGATGTTCTCAAGCCTCAGTCTCCCTGCCAGAAAAATGGGAACAGTAGCAACCAACCTATCTCATGGGATTGTTGTGAGAACCTGTATCAGTGTTTCTCAAAGTATATTCAGGACCACCGGCAACAGAATGACCATGGGGTGAAGTTTGAGAACCACAGTGCAGGTAAGGTGGCATGTGGGACAGGACCTCCCATACTGTAAAGGCGGGTACCTATGAAAGCCGATATATCTACATGGCTCCACAGCTGGGGCCCACATGTTTTAAAGCAGATTTTCCTCAAGGTTGGCAGCTTGGAGATGAGGCAAAGTGAGGCATTGCCACTTGGCTAGAAGCTTGCCCCTTACTGGCACTGGGCCAAAGACATGCCTGTGAGCTTACTCGTGTCCTGTGGTTTCTGTCAACCCCTCCCTGTCTGCATTCCATCACACCTCAGCTCCTGGCTCTCGACTTTCACACTTGTAAAAGGAATCTCTCAGCGTTACCCACCCCACCTAGCCAGAGCCTCTCTGCTTCTCACAAAGCTGTGCCCCTGCCTGGGTAGAGGAACACTGGGGGCCCCCAAAGAACTCAGCCTGGGTTTGTCTCCTGTCTCTGTCCCCTCTAACTGAACTCTCTCTTGGTCCCCAAAGATGCAGTCCTGCAAAGGTACCCTACCCTGGAACCCTACCCTGAGTGCTCTGCCCGCCCCACCACCACCATTTGCAAGTGTCTATAACACCTCCCTCCTCCAGCTCTTCCAGTCCCAGTGCCATCACACATTGCCAGAATCATTGTAGAGAAGGGATCATACTGGTCTTGGGCTTTCAAACCATCATTGAGCTGTGACCTTGGGAAAGAAGTGCAAACCCTCACCCCAGCATTCCAGGACATTCGCCTTGTAGTTCCCACCGGGCTTCCTGTCCACTGCTGTCTTCTAATGGAGGGCGCCGGGGTCGCCCTTGGCCACTGGTGTCTTCAGATGTTTCCGGGCCTGACTCATGGAGGTGGAAGGGGGGTGGGTTAATATCTGCAGGTATGTGGTTCATCGTCTGTCCAGCAGACAGACTTAGGAGGGCTGCTACACTTACCCGAGCAAACACACCTGGGGCACTTGGTGTCGACATGTGCCAGGGTCTGAAGGTGACAGGGATGGGGTTTATCAAGGACAATGGTCTGTGTCTAACCAGTTCAGCTTTACAGACAACCCCTATCACTGTGAGTCACTCACGAAAATGAGAGGCCTGGTCTGCAGGGGTTCTTCCCTGTGCCCTCCTCAGAGTAGGCCAGCCTGCAGCCACTGACCTCCCACTTTACCTCCTCCTGCACCCTCTGCTTTTAATGCAGTCTTTCCCCAGCAGCCAGTGTGGTCCTGTTAAAACGCAAGACAGACCGTGTCACTCCTCTGCTCCAGACTCCCTAATGGCTCCCTATTTCGTTCAGGGTAGAAGTCAAAGGCTTAGTAAAGGTCTTACACCAGTAGCCCCCCACCCTTTACCACTCACACCTCACCTCCTCCTATTCTCCTCCCCGCTATCACTTTGTTCCAGTCACACCAGTATTTCTCCAACCCACCAGGCACACCGTTCCCATGGACCTCTGCACTTGCTCCTTCTGCCATGCACATGGCTGACTCCCCACCTCCTTCATCTTTGTGCATACCTCCTTTTCAGGCTATTTCTACCCACCTTATTTAAGAGTGAACACCTGGAAACACAAGCACACACAGACATACACCACACCCACGCACACCCACACACATATGGGATCTCTTAACGTCTTTCCTTGCTTCATTTTTCTGCTTAGAACTTATCACCATATTGTTTAGTATAATTTTATTTCTTTATCCTGTTTCTTGTGTGTCTCCACCATTGGAATACAAGCCCTCTGCAGGCAGGCAATTTTGCCCATCTCTTGTTTTATGCCCAGCTTCTGATTGGCACATAGTAGGTGCTCAAACAATGTTTAATGAATGAATGAATGGCACTCCAAGATTTAACCCCTGCTCGCCTGTCCAGGCACATCTCTCACATTCTTACCCTGCATGCCAAGGCATATTTAACATCCGAGTCCCCGTTCCACATCCCCATATCCTTCCTCCTTTTCTTCTATGGCAATAGAATTTTTAGTTAGGCACATCGCCAAGTCTGAAAACTACGTTTCCCAGTTTCTCTTGTAGCTGGGTGTGGCCATGGGATTAAGTTATGACCAGTGTGGTTCATTTGTATTTTATGCATGAATTTGCATGTTCTTCCCGTACCCTTGATTTATCTGTTGGGTCCACAACTCCAGAAGCTGTCTCCTTCCTGCTTTATACCCAGGACAGAGGATGGAGAAAATATTGTACATTTGGCAACATTTTTGTAAGAGTTTCTGTCCTTTGAGTAAATTTAAGACTGGATGCAGCTTTCTTCCCTAGTACCCCAGACATCACCAAAAGAAAGCTCCTAAGATCCACGAGCCCAACTGAGCTCTCTCTTGCCTAAATACACAATGAATTCTGATGACGATCAGGGAAGGGTCTCCCTAGTTTGCTTATCTTTAAACAGGGGGGTGGTCACAGCTCTGTGGACTTCTGAGTGCCTAGAAAACAGGCTGATATGAGGAAACATTAGTTTAACATTTCTAAGGGAGATCATGAGGAAACTAATAAATTTGACCCAGTTCCAAGAGTGGATTCAGAGAAGGAAATCCTCGAATTTCAAGGAGGAAGGACCTTGAACTACTGACCCTTTTCTTTCCACTCCACCCTGGATGTATTTCCTTTTCTATCCAGCCTGGGAACTGTGGTCAAGCCTACCAGTCACTCACTATGTCACAGGTGGGCACAGGTAACCAGGTTCTTGGTGATTGCGGACAAAGAATTGAACCAAACACACAGAGTTTATAGCAGAAAGAGAGAGAGATTTTATTAAGCGATAGTACACTCCACAGAACATGGGAGCGGGCCAACTCCAAGCAGAGATTACTCCCCCCGACCAGGGGCTGGAGGGCTTCTACTCTTATAGGGCGGATATTTCCTGGCTAGTTTTGGCGGGCTTCTATTGCACATGTACAAGTAGTCATATTACTTTAAAGCTACTGTGCATGTGGTCTCCCATGATTTTCCTTGATTGGCCACTGGGGAAGGGGGTCCCACCATGCTTATTATAATGTTATTATAACGAAGCAGGGGTCATGTAGCATCTGCACAGGTGCATTCATGATTCACCATGATTCAGGGCTTTTCCAGAAAGAAGGAACAACTAGTCTTAGAACAGGGCCTCTGTCCTGTATTGATGTCTTTAGCCCTGGGGTACCTCTGAAGTTTCCTCCTTCCCGACTATCTCCTGCCTCAACTTGTCAATGTCTTCATCATTCCTATGCATTTGTTCGTACTGTCTATCCAATCTTGGATCACCAAGGACCCTTTCTGTTGCAAGTGACAGAGACCCAATTCAAATTAGTTTAAGCAAAAATAAGAAGAATGTAATGACCTGTAAGAGTCCATGGGTAGCTAACATCAGGCACAACTGGATCCAGGAATCCAAATGATGCCAGGAGCTGTATCGGTTAGTTTACAACACAACAAACCACTCCCAAGCTCCCATTTACTTGCTCCTGGTTCTGGGAATTGGCTGAGTAGTTTTTCTGCTCTGGACTGTCTCCCCTGAAGCTGAAGGTCTACAACATTTTCACTCATATGTCTGGCAATTGGCTCAATATCAGTTGGAAAGTCAAATGCCTTAGTCATGTCCTTTTCAATATCCAACGGACTGGTCTGGGCTCACTCACATGGTTACTGGGTTCTAAAAGTAGCAAGAGAAAGGACAAGTCCCAGTAGGTACACCCTTTTGAATCCTGTGCTCTCATCATGCTCGCTAATGACTCCTTGGTCAAAGCGAGTCACATTTCCTGCTTCAGGCGATGGAAAAATAGGCTCCACCTCTCGATGGAAGGCACTGCAAGCCAGCGTTGCAGAGAGGCGCATAGTGGGATGGGAAAAATTTGAGAGCACTGTTTTAGATTTTCTTGGGTAATCTCTCTTCACGCGGCAGTGAAAATAGCCCTGTTCTCCGCCAGGGTGTTCTCTGCTGCTCCATAAGAAACACCTGTGAGCACCCATTCAGCCACTGAGTACATGGGCCAGCAGGGATGTTTGAGACGGTTAACACCCCTTGGAGCAACTCTTGACCAATGGAAAGAGAGGAGCCAGCGAATGCGTATTCCCCTCTTACGCCCCTCCAGCGAGGCACTGCTCCCCAGGGTCCCCAGTGGGATCAAACCCAATAGCACATGGTAATGGTCAGTTTACTGATGTTCCTTGGAGTGGTGTTTTCTTCTTGTCAATCAGCCACGCCCGGCCCCCGGGGTTACCCTCATGCAAGCCCGCGTCTCTTGAAACTCAGGCTAAGGCAACACCTGACTTTATGACACAAAAGGGAAGCTGGGAACTGTAGGAGCAAAGGAAGAGCAACGGAAATGGTAAGGACCTGGACCAACGTGAGGGCCTATTTTCTGCTCTTACATTATGTAATATACGGGTGACTTGAAGGGGAAAAACGTATCCCACAGTTTCAGAGGGTGACGTTCATAGGGGAAGGTAGAAGAATCGGTGTGGCTGTAAGGCTTCGACGTTTCACTTAACTGATCAAATATCAATGCTGATTACACTGTGAAACAATTAGCACACTTAGTGTTCTTCCCAGAACAACTGAAAAATAATTACAAATTCACTCAAGACCAGTCGGGTAACTTCGAGTCCCCTATCTAGTAGTTGTTGATAAAATAGCTAAAAGATTCACATGCAGGTTTTTATAGAACATTAACTGTTATTTCTCTTGGTTAAATGCCGAGAAGTGGACCTGTAGGGTCATGAGTTACGTATGCCGCCCCCCAACCTTCAGGTGCCGCCCCAGCAGGATCCGAGTGGCATGGGCACTTTTGATTTTAGTGGCTCTCCCTCCTTCTCCCCTCCAGTGTCCCCAGGGGAAAGGGCAGGAGGGCTCACAGGTGCCGATGCTAAAGCTGCCACCTGTGTGTAGATGGCTAGGCTAGGACCCCTGCTCCCAGGAGTTCCTCCTCAGCTTGACATAACCGCTCCCCCACTTCATGCGGCAGTTACTTCTGCCAGAGCTGCAGGACCACCCAGGGAAGCAGAGGCCTCTGTCAGCATGCTCATGGCCTCAAGCCACGAGGGTCTGGGGTAGATCTGCCCCTTTGCTGGCCCCGGGTCCTTGTGCATCCTCTGCCCTCTGTGTGTGACCCTCCCCCAGAGTCCCTGTGGGTGCCCATTCCTCTAGCCTCCGGCACTGGTGCCCATTGTTTGCTGGCACATTCCAAGTGTATCCTGGCAACAGGCGCAACAGTGAGCTCTTGACTTTCAGCTGCTGACAGTGCTGAATGGGAGCTTGCTGTCTGAGTACAGATGTCACCCAAGCGTCCAGTGGGCAGTTACCTGGGCAGGCTCTGTCCCCGCCTTCTGCCTTCAGCCTCAGGTAGGGCCTGGGATGGGGGACCAGCACCACACTGGCTGCTCACCACGTACCAGTTTCCCACTGGTTCACACACTGCACCCTGCTGACCTCATGCCATCATCGACTTGCAACCCACCCTGTAAGCATCCACGCTGTGTCACAGCCTCTCTGAGATTATGTTCCAGGATTCCACAGGCCCTGTGCTTTTTACTGGGGATCCTTATTCCATCTGCAGGTACCAAAGGAAAAAGATTCTCCCTTCTTCCAACTCAGAGATGTCTGTAGGGGGCAAAGTCACTCTCTGTGTATGGCACAGGAGCAGTAGTCACCCCATGCCGCTCACAACACTTTGGTGTCTAAGATGCCTGCACAGAGGAGATTGTCCTGAGAGCCCTCGGAGAGAGAGGGAAAGAGATGGCCAAGCAGGAGGAAGACCCCACAGTTTTAGAGAGGCAGGCTGCTCGGGGAAGAGGCCCTGATTGCTCTGCAATGCACAACCTGCATTTAGGCTCTCGGGGATCCAGGGAGGCCTCTCTTTCGCCGTGCCCAGGCTGGGCCTCTGCAGGGATGCCTCCACACAAGGAGCCCAGGAGGTGCAAGCAACAAGAAATCGCAGGCCTCTGTGACGAGCTCCTGTCCTTAAAGAAACACCATCGCCAGCTCCTATAGCTTCACCTGAAGTTTTCTGCCAGTGCAGAGGAAGAGGGGCCCTGCCACTTGCCACGCCAGGCTGCCTCAGAAGATCTCAAAGACAGGGGGCCAGGAGGGCCCTCAGGCGCCATCCTCAGCTTTCATGTTTTCTCAAAGGAATAGCCAACATGAAAAGGACGAAGATGCAACCAGTGGACAGAAAGGATCCCAGAGGAAACGCTCATCTGCCTCTGACAGTTTCAGGCACCTAAACATAGGATTCCTCCACTGCCACGCAGGTGAGGGAAACCTCTGAGGCTGCCAATCCCTCCGGAGCTGGGTTTCCCAGTCACCGTCCAAGACCTAGACACACCGAAGAAAGCAGTGTTCCAACGCATCAACGGCGCTTTGTGGGGTGAGATGGAGGCCATCTTGGGCTGTGGTGCCCCAGAGCCTTCGTGTTCTTCCCCCTGCCTTCTCCAAGGACTGCTCCTGCACCACCTGTCCCTCCAGCCCCAAGCATGAGTCCACAGCTGGTGAAAGACAAGAGGAAGCAGGACTCCCCAGGCCCAGTGGCCATCCTGGAATCTGCTGGAGGGGACACCTCTGTGCCTCCTTTCTCTCAAAGGAAGCGCAGCCCACCTGGCTCCCTCTCCTCCCTGTTAGAGCCCCTAACCCCAGTCTCCTTGCTTCCTCCCAGCTATCAGGCAGGGCTGACTTGTCTGCAGGGGGTAAGGCCCAAACACCTGGTGCCCACACACCCTCCCCAATGCCAGGCATGGGCAGGGCAAACAGAAGCCCAGCTACTCTCTGGCTGCAGGGTGTCCCTCCCCACTTCACACTGAAGCCCATCTGGGGGCTCCTTCTGAACGGGGTGGGTGGGGAAGGAGGCCCTTTGCAATATAATGTACCAGTGCCAGTTCTACCTTCCTCGCTGCTCCCAGCACCTCCGGAATGGAGCCCCCCTCCCCATGTCTGTAGACACTCCTGTCTCCTCCCAAACCCCTACTCCTGGCACTGTTCCTCATGCCCCTCCCTCCACCAGCCTGCCAATTTCTTCCGCAGCCTGTGCCAACTCCTCCACCAGCACATCCGCAGGCTTGCTTTACAGCCCATCGCTGACAATGAGGTCACACTAATGGATGCTACCCCGCCTGCCTACACTTTTTTCTCAGGGGCTCCCCCTGGCTCTAGTGGGAACTTCCCATCTGCTCAGGCCCTTCAGGCACCTTTGAGTAACTGCTTGGTGTTTGTCACAGGGGCCACCAGCCTGCCTGCACTGAGTGTCTGCAGCCCCACCCCAATTTTGGAACTTCCCGTGAACCTTGGAGCCAGCGCACAGTCCGACGTTGGGGCCCCTGATGGGCAGCAGTTCGGAGCCAGCACTTTCGGCAGCTCTGTCCAGGGTGGAGAACAGGCAGCTGCAGCCCCAGCCCAGGCCCCAACCTTGCTCCAGGCCAGCCGGCCTTGGGTAATACCACACAGGCGACTCTTGGAGGCTCATTACCCACAACTTCCACCTTGGGTACCCATGCCAGCTCCCGGCTAGCTTTTGCTTGCCAATTCAGCCATGGTCCCTTCTAGCAAAGTCACTGCCTCTGGCTTTGCAGCTGCCACCCACAAGCCGAGTGCCATGACCAGTGCTGGGGCCAAATGTCAGTAGCACCAACCAAAGTTGGGCAGCAAAAGCTCTACCCACTTCAGGTTGGATGTTTAGGCAGCACCCGCGGGCCCTGGGAGCGGAGCAGCTACCCCAGATCTGTGCCGCGCCTTTGCAGCGCTCAGCATGACTGCAGAAACGAGCGGGGCCCCCGGCACCACTCACCACCCTAGGGGAAGCTTGAGCAAGAACTCTCTGTGGCCACCCTTACCAGAGCACCCCCACGGTGATCACGAACCCCAACAATCAGAACCACCCTGTGTTTGGAGGCACTACTGTCCCCACCTGAAGTTCCATCCGCAGAGGCGCACACAAGAACAGCCTCCTTCCTTCCAGCCGAGGGCCCAGCACCACTGCTGGCAAGGCTGCCTCTAGCGGGGTGTCTGTTCTGGCCTCCCCCGCCCCAGCCGTTGTGCCTCTGCTGTGGGCACAGCAAGGAGGATCCTGGCTGTCAGGACCCACTCATTGCCTGTCCAGGGGTTGGTTGATCATAAAACCATTTAGCCATCAACCAAGTTGTTTTCCTCCAAGTCCAAACAGCAAATGCTGGCCTGAAAAAACAGTTTTCTCCAGAAGTAGCCCTGTCCACCTTCCTCCTAGGCTGGACTGTGTTTAGATATACAGTGCAAGTCTAGCCTTGATCTCTGAGATCCAGGAGCAAACTGGGCACCCAGAGATAGAGCATCGCATTCCCAACCCTGCCCTGCAGTTTTCCCCAGAGCTGGGTGCTTTGAGGCTGGTGTCCCATCACAGTGTCTGCAGCCTCAGGACAATAGACAGGGGCTCTTAGCCAGCTTCCCTGCAGTCCTGGCACAGGTGGGATGCCCCACTCCTGCCTACAATTGACTGTGCCCCCTCTCCCCATTTACTGCCCAGAACTCAATTTTGTCTTCTTCATAAGTTGTAATAAAGCCTTGCTCCCGTTTCTTTGTATACCTCTCATGTGCCTGTGTCTGTAGACCAAGTGTACAAAAGCACCGACCGGTCTACCTGGCAACGTGGGAAGCCAGACCTAATTGTGTAGTGTGTCCTGTGGCCCAGCTAATGGGAAATGGGGGGCAGCACGACTAGAGGGCTAAAAGGATGGACACCAAAATATTAAAGGTATGTTTTGAGTGTAAATGATCCAGCCCAGGATTGAAGGGGCTCCAGGGTGGGAAAAACAGGAAGGATCACCCTTGCCTGTTGTAGCCACACTGCTGCTTCTCACCCACGTCCCGGGGCTGAGTGAGCTGGGTCCACCGGGGTGTATACCAGGAGCCCATGCTCAACCCAAGGCTTCACTAACATAACAATTTTTTACTTTTTTTTTTTTTTTGCCTTTAAAGTCCTAGGTAAATCACCCATATACGCATCTCAACCAATTTGTAAATAAATAAAAAATTATAATGGATTTCATTTCATTTTACACAGCAGTAGCTTCTGTAGTCTTTCCGCATTGGAATACATTAAACCATAAAACATTTTTTATCACCACAGCATAATGATGTTTAAGTTGAAAGGCACAGGCAAAGGATGGGGATTTTAGGGGAAAAGAAACATACTCCAGGTCTCTGTTCACTTTTACTGAGAAGATCTCGTGACTGGGTCAAGTTGAGTGTAGGGTGGAGGGGCAGCTGTTACCACTCCCATTTGTGTCATTAGACCTGCTCCTCACAGAGCTCAGGGGAGGGAGACTCAGCCTTTTTTCCTGGAGTCCTAGAGCCCCCCCCTTTTCCCTGCATCAGTTCCACTGTCTAGGAAACCAGCCACCTGAAAGCTGCCCAGCCAAATGCCCAGGTTCAATTGCTCCTGCAGAACATTTATAGACACCCAGAAGACAATAACTCTTGCAGCCAAGAGCAGCAAAAAAGCTCTAGGGCCTTGTGGACCTGATCCATGGGGACGTTGGGACCGAAGGAAGGTCCCCACTCCATGGAGCCCTTCTTTAACTGCCTCTATGCCTCCCCTGGGATTCCTCACCTGCATTGATGATGCGGGTTCTGCCCGACACCTGTGAATGCTGTCAGCTGGTGGAGGCCTCAGCCTGGGCCTCCAAGGGATGGAGCTTACATTTTGTCAGGAAGTTTAAATGAGATAATACCCCAAGAATCAAGAGCGGTCTCACTGCTCCTCCTCTTCCAAGTCAGGTAATTTGGTGCCAGTTATTTTGTGTGTTGGATTGTAGAGATTTAGGTTTAGAGAGCTGTTTTATATTTAATGTCATAGGTTTTCACATTAAACATGTATCTCCTACTAGTTTTATTTTGTAAACATTTACATAAAACACAAATATAGAATGCACTCTTTACAAAGGTAGCCGTCAGTGAATTACTACAAGATCCACACTTTGTGTAGCAGTAGTTCTCCGTCAAAGTCCAAGTGCTTCTGAGAAGTTTCTCTTGTTCCCTTGTCCCGCCCCCACTTCCGCAGTCAACCCCTAAGGCCCTCCTTGGGTTTCCCCAGCTCTTTGGCTGGGTCCACTACCTTTGAAGGGTGCTGCCATACTAATACTGAGTTAATTAGGTGCAATCATCGTTCCTGGAATATGCATAGAGTAACTGGTTTTATTTTTGTAACCTAGAGACACTCTGAATGTTGAACGGGGTATTGGCAAAAATGTGCTTATAAGAAACCATAAAGCAGGGGTGTCTGGCCCCTGGCCCACGGGCTGCATGCGGCCCAGAAGAGCTATGAATGCAGCTCAACACAAAATCGTAAATTTACTTAAATCATTATGAGATTTCTTTTTTGTGATTACATGTCTCAATGTCATGTAAAATAAACACACGTATGCTCCAGCTATTTGTACGCATGTGCGGCTTCAGTTTCATGGTGGCGCGCGGCTTCCAGGGTGTTGTCCGCCAAGCACAGGCGGTAGAATCTACACCATCAGATGTTACGCGTGCTCGTGGTGACTTGGCGAAGTAGTGATTACCAATAATATTTCAACCTACTATTGCAATGTCAGGCATTTAGTGTTATTTAGAAGTCAGGTAAGCATTCTTATTTGACCATTAAAGGTACTTTTCCACACTTCGGCAGCGCCTCACGCATACCCATCATGCTTTCGAATCGGCCCTCGGCCCCTCCCTGCACCGCATCTGAGAAGGCTGTGGAAGGGCTCAGACCTTGCTTTCTATTTTCCTGTCAATTAATTTTCATAATAAAAGTAAACAAAGCCCCTTATTTATTATTATTTTTTAATCCCAGCATGGCTTCTACAACGTCTCAAAAGAAAAAGGAACCTCCACAAAGAAAAATTACAGATGACAGAAGATTGTGCAATGAAAAATAGAGAGATGGCTACTTTTTTGTCAGGGCAAATAATAAGGCAGTTTGCTTAATTTGTAGGGAATTTGTGCAACTTTTCAAAGACTATAATTTGAAAAGGCACTATATGCAAAAACATGCTGCCAAATTCAATGCATATGAAGGTTTGTGTTGTAAGGACAAAATAGCGGAACTGAAAAAAGTGTGTTCTCAACAAAAATTTTTTTAAAAAGTTACAACTTGGAGGATTCCATTGTAAAAGCTAGTTATGTGGTAGCATATTTAATAGCAAAAAAATCAAAGCCATTTACTGATGGTGAGTTTACTAAGCAATGTACAAAAGGCGTGGCAGATATAATTTGCCCTGAGAAAAAGGGGGATATTTCTAAGATCAGTTTCTCTCACCAGATTATAGCCAGGCGAACTGAAGAAACTGGAAAATCTATTGTAAGAAGTTTGTAGAGTAAAGCTGCTAATTTTAAATTTTATGCTTTGGCGATGGATGATAGCACTGATGCTACAGACACGGCTCAACTGGCCATTTTTATTAGAGGTATTGATGACAAATACAATGTCACTGAAGAAATGGCTTCTTCAGTGCCATAAAAAGACACAACTAAATCAAGAGATTTACACAAAGCAGTAAAAAAAATACGTTAAAGTGATTTTCTTTGCCCATTGTCAACATATCTGGCATAGTTACTGATGGTGCCCCAGTGATGGTAGGTAACAGAGAGAGACATGTAAAATTAAGAGATGATGAAATTGCCACCCAAAACTCACATTTGATGTAGTATTATTGCATAGCACATCATCAAAAACATTTATGCACAAAAGCTTTAAAAATGGATAATGTCATGCAAATCATCATCAAGACTGTGAATTTCGTAAGATCCAAGGGACTGAATCATCACCAATTCCAGGAATTCCTGAAAAGTATTGATGCTGACTATGGTGACATCATCTACTTTTTGGAAGTAAGATAGCTAAATTGAGGCCAAATGTTGAAAAGATTTTATGATTTGCGACAGGTTATCAAGTTGTTTATGGTATCAAAAGACAAATTTGTGCTGGAACTTGATGATGAAAACTGGTTTACAGATTTAGCATTTTTAGTGGACTTAACTGCTCATTTAAATGAGTTACACATGCATCTTCAAGGTGAATGCCAACTTATCAATACCATGTTTCAAACAGCGTTCCAAATGAAACAAATTATGGCAGCTCAAATTAAGGCAAACAATTTTATGCACTTTGACATGTTGGCTAAACACAGTCTTGTGAACAGGGCAAAATACACAGCCTTGCTTTTCGATTTGATACAGGAATTTGAAAACAAATGGCAAGATTTCTGGGAAAATAATCAATATTTTGCTATATTTGTGACTCCATTTTCAGTCAACATAAACATGGTACCTGCCAATTTTCAAATGGAATGCATAGTGCTGCAATCTGACATTCAACTTAAAGAAAATTTCGATCGTGTCTCTTTACTGGACTTTTGTAGGTCCTATCTTCCCAGAGACAAATATCCCTTGCTTCACACTCACACCTTATTCACGTCATCGCTATTTGGCAGCACCTACATTTGTGAGCAACTATTTTCAAGAATGAAACACGTTCAGAGTAAAATTAGAACCAAAATATCTGATGGGCACCATCAGAACTCACTGAGAATTGCAGCTACATCTATCAAACCCGATACTGATGAGCTAGTTTCGCAAGTACAATGTCAAACATCCCACTAGTTTTATGTTGCCTTCTTTGTACTTTTATAATAAAAAAATATAAAAAGACAGTAATGATGTTTTATTACTTAGCTGTGTACATTTTATTTTTTAAAATAGATTTTATTTATTTTTAGAGAAAGGGAAGGGGAGGGAGAAAGAGACAGAGAGAAACATCTATGTGTGAGAGATACATTGATCAGTTGTCTCTTGCACGCCCCAGCTGGGGGCCTGGCCTGCGACCCAGGCATGTGCCCTGGCTGGGAATCTAATCAGTGACCTTTCAGCTCATAGGCCAGCACTCAATCCGCTGAGCCACACCAGCCAGGGCAAAATATGCACATTTTCTATATTAGTGATGACAAACTTGGGACCTGCTCGAGGATTTTAAAAGGTTATAGAAAGGGCCACTGAATAATTAGGGTTATTATGCGAGGACTTTTTTGCTTATCTGTAGTGGTGGGTATCATGAAAATTATGCATGGACCTTTTTTTTACTTAGCAGTTTTTGTTAGTGTTTGTATATTTAATGTGTGGCCCAAGGCAACTCTTTTTCTTCCTTTGTGGCCCAGAGACACTAAAAGGTTGGACACCCCTGCCATAAAGCTTTACCCTTAAGATTTGGGCCCTTTACAATAAGTAAACATTGATTAAAAAACAAGAAATACAAAAAAAAAACTTTCCCCAAAGTCAACTTCAGGCCCAGGTGGCTTCCTCTGATTTCTACCAAATACTTCAGAAACAATGCCAGTCTCCTACACAGCAGACCATAGCACAGAGCCAGAGGGGCACACCGCCCTGATTCCACCAGGTCAGGGGGAACTGGAGAGCACCCTATATAGACATGACAGGAAAGGGGAATTACAGGTAAACCATCCCGGTGTAAATGTCAAAATCTGAAGCCAAACACTAGATCACAGTAGATGATAACAGATGTTCCCCAAGAGCTGTTACAAAGTCTACCCACGTGCAGACTGAAAAGTAACTTTCCACCCTTCCCTGCCCTGGAGCCACCCAAAGGTCCTCTCTGGAGGCAGCCACTACACTTCATGCTTATTCTTCCAGACATTTAACATTTGAACACATATGTAGCACTTACGAAGAACCAGTCATTTTCCTTCAGGCTATATCTGAATTTTCTTATATTTAGCCTCAGAATACAAGTAGGCCCCATGTCACAGAACAGCGAACTGGGGGCAGAGTGGGTTAAGTTACTTTTCTAGGTTCATGTGGCTTCCGGGATGACTTGATACAAGTCATCAGACACCAGCTCCCTTGCTCAATCACTGTGCTGTGCTGACTTTCTCTATTGTCTCATCGAAATAAAGTCATGTCCCCACGCAACCAGTGTGCTGGGTACTTTAATAACCCTCCTCTAAGCCCAACTCAGGATGAGTTGGCACCTGGTGCACAGGGAGAACAGAAGTGTGACCTGGGAATGAATTAACACTCCCCCATGGCCTTCTGCCAGCAACATGTCAATAGTTCTTTCCATTCTGAATGACCAGGATCATAGTTCAATTATAAAAAGAAAAGGACAGCACAAGGGACTCATACAAAGGATTCAACAGAAAATCATCTAAGAGAATGACTTAAGAGAATCTGAAAAAATTCAGAGAATCCGGCATCCCCAGCAGCGGCGCAGCAGCATGAAAATGGGCACCTACCTAAACAATAGGTAGAGGCACAAATGTCCCCGCACCACCCACTCCCCTGAAGGTGCTGTGAAAATGACACCAGCAGAGTCTAGTCATTAGACTGGTATGCACAGCAGAGACTGGGTGTTGATGAGGAAGGACTCTGGGCACTCAGAGCCAGTGCAGCTCCTGTCGCCTCTCAGCCAGGCCTCAGTGTAGGCCACTCAGTTCGGTGGTCAGCAAGACCCTGAAGGCATGTAGACCTCATCCATTAAGCCACCAAAGCACCAGCCCAGCACACCCCTTTCCCGGGTACTGATGTTAACAGCTCACTGTCCAGCTTTGGTCAGTTGAAGACAAAGCTAATTCTTTGTGCAGCTGTCATGTGGGCAGTTGGTTTGGAATGTCCTGGGTTCTGAGTCAGTTGGGAGTTAAACAGATGACTGGTCATTCAGTGTGATCACCTGACCAATGGGAAGTCTTGCTGCAAGGCAGCTGATAGAATCAAGAAAGGGGGTGGATAGTGAGGGGCACATGGACGCAGTCCATCAAGTAGCGGGACAGTTAGGCCTGCACGCTAGAAAGCGTAGTGAGGGCCCCCCCCGCCAGGCCATCGAGGCGGGTGGGGGCAGTCTTCCTTTGGAGGAGAGGCATTGTATTTCTCAACAAGGACTGAAACCGGCAGGAGCTGAGTCAGGATTTGAGCTATTCTCCTGGGCCAGGCACCTGCTCCTGGCACCTGCTGTCTCCCGGCAGCAACTTTGGGGCAGGAGGACATAGGGAGTGAGGAGAGCTCATGATCTTTCCAAGACATGATCTCATGTCCAGGTGTTCAGGGGTCTCCCCCCACCCAGGGAACCATCCTATATACTCTGCTTGGGATCCATCCTCGGCAGTGTTGTGACTGACAGCGAGCAAGGCCTCCAGCACAACACATGCAGAAGCCAAAGCACCAGCACTGGCTTTTGAAAAAAATGGTTTCTACTGCTAAGTCCAACAGCAAGGAGACAGGAGGCAAGGCTATAATCTGTCTCCTGGAGAGAGGGGTTCTGGGCTACATTTAAAGGAAGAAGGGGGTAGGTTGTGCATATTCTTCAGAGTTACACTGTTTCAACATAATGAAAGCTTAGCACACAGGTGCTTAGGAATCATGGTTTTTCATGCGTGGCATGTTTGGATTTGGGGTGGGGAGTGTTAGCCTGTAGTCCTGCTGGATTTTGTCTCAGTGACTTGAAAGGTATTTCTAGCATGAATTCCTTCTCTAGTGAGTGTGCCTAACTGTCTCACTGCTTGATTTGCGGGCGTGTTCTGCTAGTTCTGAAAAACAACTTGGTATCTCATTAGAAATAGGACAGGGCCAATTTAGATTAGTTCTGTGGTTACAACTCTGGGCAAGTCACTGAATCTAAGTTTCAGTGTCCTGAACCAGGAAATGTTGGTCACGGCCCCCACTCTGCCCAACCCACGGGGCTGGTGTAAGAACCACAAGAAATAACAGATTCTCTCCACTACGGAAATTGAGTATTAAAGCATCCAGCTGTTATTGTTGAGGGGCCTGTTTCTCTTTTCAGTTCTGTCAATTTGCTTCATGTATTTTGGAGATCTCTTGTCAATTGGAAAATGTATGTAATTTTCTCCTTGAAGGATGGAAACTTTTGTTCTTATAAATGTCCTTCTATGCTCTGGGAAAAAATCGTCATAAAGCTTATTTGTCTTATATTAATAATGCCAGCCATGACCGGGTAGGTCATTTGGTTAGAGCGTTGTCCCACTATGACTATGCTGTATGTTTGATCCCTGGGCAGGACACATGCAAGAATCAACCAATGAATGCATAAATAAGTGGAGCAACAAATTGATCTCTCTCTCTCTCTCTCTCCTTCTCTCCCCTCTTCCCCCTTCCTCTAAAAATCAATAAACAAAATTGTTTTAAATAGTTAAGTAGACTCTTAACAAATTCCACTAAACACAAATGAAACAGAGAAGGCAATGAAATCCAACACACTCCTGTTTCCACCTTCCAGAAGGCTCTGTCCCTCTTGCAGTTCATCTGCTGGGTGATCTTTATAGCAACGGTCATCAGTGTCTGGGGTTTGTCCAAGGTCCGTGCCACTACACACTGGCTTGGAATTGGGCAGTTGATACACTGATTTTTTTTTTATACATCATACATTTCTTTCCTGTCACTGGACAGCATATAAATGACCTCAAAAGGAAGCAAACATGAACTTGTCCAAGACGCAATAACACAGCGATAGGAGAAATGGATACCACGCTGAGGAAGCTATTTAGGTGGAACGCTGACAAAGTAGAACCTCTTTATTAAATATCTGAATCCATGAGGGTGAAGGGTCTAGAATCACATTACATTAAACTATTGTGAGGGTTAGTATGAGAAAGAAACAGGCTGCAAGACAGACATTTGGCAATAGGAATCAACACTTAAAAATCCTTTTGTTCTTAAATTTTCAGTTTATTATTAAGCTGGCAAGGTTGAGTTAAAAATGTAGACTGATGTAGGAGGAGTGGAGGTGGTCAGGTCAGGAGAGAGTCATGGGGGGAAAATGGGGACAACTGTAACTGAACAACAATAAAAAATAAAAACTAAAAACTTAATCATTTTACTAAGTATATAAATGCGAAGAGACACACAACATTATTTGTCTAAATAAGCACTTGACAATCTGTACAATTACTAGAAACATTTTATACATTAATTTTGCCTAACTTTAATTTTTGAAAAAGATTAATTAAATAAATGCCAAGTATTACAAATAAAAAAGTGTAGACTGAAATAAACCATAATCGGGAACGTTTATGAGACAATCAGTATGTGTGGGGCACTTAGCAAGCATTTTACTTGACTCAGTTAACTCAGCCTACTGAGATCAATATAATGATCCCCCCCCCCTTTTTTTTTAAATCAAACACTACATGCCCTGTGAAGAAGGAGGTGACAGAAACTGCAAGTTCACTGGTTGGGTAGATAGAGCCAGGTGGTTTGGGGACACTTGGTGCTGCAACAGTGATGGGCTGCATCTGAGAAGCGGGATCTTGAATCAAGGTCTGGGCCTGGATGTAATTCACCTTTTCCGGAGGCAATTCCAGCATTCTTATTGCTTTCTTTAGATCGGCTCCCATTTTGCATAAACTGTCAGTTAAGGCTTGAACATCTTTTCTAAGGGGAAGTATGTGTTGCTCCTCTGTTTTTCCATTATCTGTATAGAATCTCCTGCAAGGGCATTTACAGACGATTCCAATCATCTAAGTTGAGCAGAACAGGATCATCAGGCCTGATGTGCTCAATCCATTCCTCAGTTGACCATTCCTCCACCCCTGTTTGAACATCAGATTTGTCAGTCTGTCTGCATCCCTCGTTATTGCAGCTATCACCAGCTCATTGACGGATTTGTTGAAGGACCCAGTTAGATTCTTCACTATCCTTCATGGACGAGGTTGCCTTTGTGGAGGGTCCACGGTTGTAGCCTTCACTCTGCTTTTCGGTTTCACTTTCACACTGAGCCCTCAGGCTCTGATGTGAGGGCCCCTCCACCTCCTCAAGACTCTCATCTTCTAGGGAGCGCTGCTCCTCCTGCCCTGACGTGCAAGCGCTGAATCAATTCTACTAAGCAAAGAAATCTGGTCTCATCCATTGGAACCTATGGCTTTTCTATTGACATTGTCTTCTAATATAGTTGCCACTTAAAAGTAATTCCTTGGTTCCTGAATGTATGTAGTTTAATGATGTCTCATTGTAATGTACTGTGGTCAGTAGCATACTGGCCCTTCGTTATTTGCCTAGGGTTTCTCCAAGCCCACTGTGATCAATTACAGACAAAGATAAGTCCTGACGGGTGTGGCTCAGCTGGTTGTGCATCATCCTGCAAAGCAAAAGGTCGCCAGTTCGACTTCCGGTCAGGGGACACGCCTGGGTTGCGAGTCCTCAGATGGGGTGTGTATGAGAGGCAACTGATTGATGTGTCTCTCTCACATCGCTGTTTCTCTCCCTCTCTCCCTTCCCCTCTCCCCCCGCCAAAAAAAAAATCTTCTTGTTTTAAAAAAGCACCTAATCTTTAGATACAGATTATACACACACATTCATGCACACACACGTCTGTGTATCTCATGCTATAAATAGATATGTGTATATATTAGTAGGTTAGTAGGTCAAGCTTTTAAAAATCTTCCTGATTCTAATTTTTTATTTGATGATCTGAGTTTCCTGAGAGTGGTCAGCTAACACTGTCTCCTAAAATTTCAGCTTCTGCAATAGCATGGACCCATCTCTTCCTGAGAAGAGCTATTCAAGTTGACGACAATATATGGGCATGCCTCTGTAAGGCTCAGGTAGTTTAACAACACAATAAAAAACTGCAGAGTAGATAGAAGTAATGTTGGAATAACTATGTATGGGGCCAGGTGGGTACTTAAAAGATTGGGGGGACCATTTTGGAAAGTATATGATTGTCTAACCATTATGCTGGTTACCTCAAACTAATACAAAATAATATTGAATGTAAACTGTAATTGAAACAAAAAAGGAGACAAGTAGGGACCCAGGGAGATGAGTCTAGTGACTGAGGCTGCATTACCCTGGGGTATCTACCCATCCCAGTAAACACAGCCGAGAGGTTGGGAGACTGTGAAAAGACTGACAACCTCACGGAGGGAGGAGGACAGGAACTGAAGAACAGGTCCTGCCAACAAAAGAGCTTGAGTTAAAATCTGAGTGCCTTACCACTCAAAAACAAACTGGTTAGATTTACAACATTAAGTGAGTGTTAAAGCTACTTATGAAGCTACAAGAAAGCTCAAGCAGACGGTGGGTGTGTACACTGGCACTACTATTTTTGAAAACCGATCAGTAACGCTTAATGCTATGGAACATGCCACTCCTGGATAAATCCCCAACTGAAATACATACTTCTGTGCACAAAAACATGTATACAAGTATTCATAATAGTGCTATAAGTAACAGCAAAATTAGAAACATCCCAGAGGCTCACTGAAGATAGAATGGACTAAGTTAAAAACAATGGGATACTGCAGAGCAAGAGAAGAAACAGGCTACAGCCACACCCAACAATGACAAATCTCAAGGTTGGGCAGGAGAAACATGAGGCCCTGGCCAGGTAGCTTAGCTGGTTAGAGAGTTGTTCTGATACACCAGGGTTGTGGATTTGATCTCCTGTTAGGGCACACACAAGAGGCAAGCAATGAATGCATAAATAAAGTAAATAAGTAAAACAATACTTCTTTCTTTCTCTCTCAAATAAAAAAAAAGGAATTAAAAAATGTAAATGTACAACTCTTTCCAGGTAAAGCTGAAAAACAGGCAACACCAAGCGATGGTGATAGAAGTGAGAGTATCAGTTGCATTTGCAGAATAGTGAGCGTGAAAGGGAAAAAGTGAGGGTCACATGAGAGTAAAAGATTATAATCCATAAAATAAGATCCATAAGCCCATGTTTACATAAGTAAATAACTAGAAAAGAATGGAAAGGACTTCCTTACAATAGAATGCCAGTGAGTAAACAGAGATGGAATGTTGAAAGAATAAAAATCACTGTTTTGGTGAGCACCATAAGTGTTTCAGGCAGGAGTCATCAATGGATGCTAAAATTAGTGAGTGAAACTTCAATGAGAATCCAGAGATTTGTAGTCTCAAAGGGTCATCCCACAATGAATTTATCAATCACAAAGGGAAAAAATAGTAAGTTTGAAATGGTGAAACCTACCAGACCTCACCTTAATCAAATGATCAAAATTAAAATGACCAACTAAATCAACATCACATGATTCTTGATACTGTGAATTGAGAACAACACAACATGACTTCTATGGGATTCTGCAAGCATGCATGACCCGAATCGAATCATAAGGAAATGGGCAAACCCATATTGAGGACTGTTCTATAGACTGCAGTGCCATTCCACAATGACAAAGAGAAAACCCGAAGAAAGACCGACAAAATTTTCCCGATTGAAAGGAGGCAAAACAAACGTGGCAATCAGATGGCCCAGGTGACTCCAGATGGACTGGATAAATAATTTATATTGCTATAAAAGAAGGGGATTGGTAGAATTTGAATAAGGTGTGTAGATTAGATAAACTGTTTGGGAAAATACACATATACACTGTAACTGCTGTGAATAATGACACCCAAACATGTGCATGTGTGGACACACATTACATCCATAAGGAGAGGGAAAGAATGATTATATGCAGATAGATGAGGAAGGGAGAATTATGTAAAATTTAATATTTGGGAAATCTAGGTGGTGGTTATAGAGAGATTTGGACTATCTATATAACTCTATAAGTCTGAAATTACATTAAAATATAAAAAAATGTTTTTAAATATTCAGGACAACAGAAATTAAAGGTTATAGATTGGGTCAATGTATAAACATGATTTTTAAAAATAAAAACTATAAGATTCTTTCATTAAAATAATGCGGACTCTTGGCATTTTTACTGCAAATGTCTGGTTTTCAGAAACAGATTATTAATATTATGTGAGAGATCCCTGTATTTACCTTTTACTCTTTTAGTCTTAAATTATTAATATTTGATTAGCTTTTCTTTCAGTAAAAACAATACCTATAGCTTCAGCATACCTTTATTCCCTTCACCTCCCCCTTACTCCTCCAACTTACATGTTTACAGGAATTCTTTATTATTCAAGTACTTGTGCTTCCCATCATGACTTGTTTAAAATGGTGACCTATAAGCCAGTGTCTGCATACACCATAAGGAAAATGGACGGCCGCATTGTATGAGTCCTTATGAATTACTGGTAGCATGACCACCAATCTGTATTTTGTATTTATGAAATTAACATTTTATTTTAGACTTAATATAAATATGTGACTTGATGTCTTAGCACATTCAATGGATTCTCTCATACAGCCTGGTTCTGGCCTTCTGCCCGGCGCCACACAGCCTTTGAACTTCGTGAGCCACATGGTTTCATGCCTGCTTATGTACATGGACTTCCTTATATTCCTGGTCTACGGAGATTTCCATTTGTACTTAAAAGACATTTTGCCCACAGTTTCCCATCTCTATCTTATTGGTAATTTAGAGCACATGAGAAGACAGATGGTAGGTAAGCTCCCCCAAACATCTGGCATACCTTAAAATACTTAAGGTGGTCCTGGTCAGGTAGCTTGGTTAGTTAGAGTCATCCCTATAGGCCAAGGTTTCAGGTTCAATCCCTGATCAGGGCACATATAAGAGTCAACCAATGAACGCATCAATAGGCGGAACAACAAATCGATGTACCTCTCTCTTCCTCTCTCTCAATGTTTCTCCACCCCCCGCTAAAAAAGTCAATGAATAAACATCCAAAAATATTTAAGGGGTTGCCTTGAGTAAAAAAAGATACTGTTCTCAAAAGCGAAACTAGAATAAATGAGTAAAAGTGGGACAAGTTCCCATTCATAAGATAAAGGACTTCTTTTTAAAAGAAATTCCCCTAATTAAAAAGGCAATCTTTAGCTTTTCAGGCAAAACTACTAGATGAGCAAAAGAAATTCCTGTTCCGAGAATGGATTGGGATTCAAACAACTCCTAAGGTCCCTTAAACTCTGATCCCAGTACACTAAAATGTGATGCTTTGCTGATTCCCAGGGGGCGCTTCCCTAATCTGGCTGAGCGTTGAAAGCTACGCCACAGAGAAGAAAGAGAGGAGTCGATCAAGTAACAGCAGGCAAGACACAAAATGTAAGTACCACAGGATTTCAAACGTAAGACATTTCATTTGAGAAATAGTATGGCCCATAGAAGGTATCCTTCAGAGTAGCCTCAAAGGTTTCCTACTGGAAACTAAAAGGAGAGGGTAGTCTAGGCTTTGTGA
>PVJD01014514.1:0-28809 GCA_004026545.1 Mormoops blainvillei
AGAGGGGTCGGGTTGATGTCAGGATCAAGAGGGCAAGAGATTGAAGTCAGGTGACAACATCAATCCGAGCAAATGATATGCTCTGCCAAGCAGGAATGGGAGCAACCTTTAATGCTGTGAGCATCTTCAGGGCTCTTCCTCGTCACATGCTCTCTTCCTGGCAGCCAAGCCCCCGACTCATACGGCAGCTTCAGTGGCTTGAAAGAGTGTCCACATTCCAGACCCCAGAGCAGCTGTGCATGTAACTGACCTGGTCTGGCTACCTGGGCCCAGGGCGCTGCTATAAGGTGCCCGTTACAAAGGGGGGTGGACTCTCAGGTTCCATCCTTCAAGAGTTGCTGCTGCTTTCTCTGCTTCTTCCTCTGAGTAAGAGGAGAATGGCCAACACCCTTGAATTCAACCCTTCCATGCCTTTCTTCTTAAGAGTTCCTGAAGAGTTCTTTGAATCAAGGTTTTAAAAGGCAGTAACAAATAAGTAGAGAAGAACTGACTCAACATAGTGGTGTGCACCATCTATCATGACCAGATTATCGTATGCATACATGTTTAAAGAATATTGCAAGTGACGTAATGGCTTTCCCTAGAGTACCGTGATGTAGTCTACTGGTGTTGATAGTGTTCGTTAACTATTAACACTCTTTACTAGGGAGCTGGCTGGAGAGACATTTGTCTAGGATCTGCTTCTAATAGGATTTTCAACCTCTTTATCAGGTTTGAGTCTTTGAAATCCTTCCAGTTACTTCTGTGCCCTAAGCTTTGCCATGATCTCTACCAAACCATTTTCAACTGGCCAGTAGTTTCAGATTCTTCTGCATTTTTCTATCTACCTCCATCTCTATGTCTATCTCTGCCTAGTATAGATGCATACTTGATTGACACGCATATATTTTAGCCTTTGGCTGTTGACATTGCTGTTTTCTGCTGTAAAAGTCTTGAAGGACACTCTGGTCTCTGTGACAGTATGCCAGCTGCAAAACTCTTTCTCTGGGTCTATTGGGGTTAGAAGGATTCTATAGGCAGAGGAGGATTTGCAAAGAAATAAAACAACTCTTGTGTGGGATCTGCCTAGAAAAATCTTTTATTCATTCGTGTACTCATTCACAAACATATGCTGAGCACCTAATATGTCCCAGGCATTCAGACAGCATCTGGAGAAGCAGAATTGAACCTGGAAATCACCTCTGCTCTCAAGGAGCACAGAGTCCAGTGGGAAAAGAGACATAACAATAGATAATACAACACAGGGTGAGAGGTATTATGAGACAGGGTGGTGCCAGAAGCCGTAGGAGATGTGATATTGTGAATTATCCTAAGGAGTATCTATCTGGTCATCCTCCCCATGCCTGGCCCAGCTAACACCCTTGGAATTTCCTAAAAGATGGGAGAAGAGAAAGGTATCTTTTGAGCTCACTTTCATGAGGTGACTTTTAAAAACCTTCTAGGTAACCTAAGGATGAGGGCTGGTTGCCAGGGGAACTGAGCATATGATTAGAGGGTTGGAACCGCTCACTCATGGTCTCTGGGGAGAAAAGGACTACAAGTTGAGTTTAGTCAGCACCAGCAATGGTTTAGTCAATCATGCTTATGCAATGACGCCTGCGTCAAACCCCCAAGACGGGGTTCAGGAAGCTCCCAGGCGAACGTGTGGAGATGCCTGCAGGGAAAGAAGGGTGCCCAAGCGTGGAAACTCCACTTGGTTTCCATTCCCACACCCACTCCACTTGCTCTGTGTGTCTCTTTCATCTGGCTGTTCTTGAGCTATATCCTTTTACAATGAACAGGTATGACAGTAAGTGACACCTTTCTCTGAGCTCTGGGAGCCACTCTAGCAAATGAGTCAAAGCCCAGGAGAGGGCTGTGGAAAGCTCACATCTATTCCTGGTTGGCCAGAAGCACAGGTAATCACTTTGATTTGCCATTGGCAGCTGCTGGGGGCGGGGCCGTCTGTAGGACTGGGTCCTTAACCTGTGGGATCTCACACTATCTCCAGGTAGATAGTGTCAGAATCGAGTTAGTCAGCTTGGTGGTCTGGGAATACAACACACATCAGAGGAGCCCAGAGCAGTGGCTCGAGGCCCAGCCTAGACTGTTCCGGGAAAACCCTTTAGAGGGGTTGACTTGACCTTGGCTTTAAAGAATGAGTAGGAAATGTTCAGATAAAAAGGGAGGGTAGGAAAGGGCATTTCAGACAGAAGGCATAGCTGTTCAAAGAGCTAAAAATAGGTGACCATTTTAAGTTCATAAAAATGCAAGACTGTGCTTCGGTACCGAGGGAGTGGGAAATCCTCCTGGGTGTCACCTCCGGATTCCCTCACCAGCTGGCCCTGCTGTTTCAGGCCTCATTTCTCTCCACCGGCTGCTGGGAGGAGGTTGGCAGTCAGTCTCATGCCAGTCAGATAGGACTTACCTTGACGCTGTAAAGACTATCACAAATCGATCCAATGATTAAGGAGCACTTAATACGCACTGTATGTAAAGGTTTTGTTTTCAGTTCTGTACCTATAATTTCTGTACTCAGAGGCATGCTGGGAAGAGTGAAAATAACACAAAAACTGGGGCCAGTGGAACTGAGAACAAATCCTTACTCTCCTATAACCTAAGTTGGGGTCTCTGGGCAAGTTGTGTAAACGCTTTGAGTCTCAGCTTTCTGCTAAATTATGAATATTAATATTAACTTAATTATAGGATTATTGAGTGAATGAGAAGATGGGGCAGTTAGAATTTTGAAAGGTTAGGGTGCACTCATTAATGATGGATAGTATTATATGTCATACATATTCACATAGTGAGTGGATCAGGATAAATATGAATTCCTAAGAGGAAAATGTCTTGAGGAACTTTTTGAAGAAGGTGAGAAGACAACTCACTGGACATGACGTAGGAGGTGATTGTGAGACCACCGTGGAACCACAGTACCACTGGACAGGACTGAGTGGGGTTTGAGATGCACCCAACCAAAGAGATGGAGCGGAGATGAGTGGGGAAGGTGAGAGAGGGTGCGGGGAGCGATGAGAGTGGGTTCGGGCTCGGGGGCAACGTGGGTGGGAAATGAAGCAGGTGGAGAGAGTGAGGCGGCATGGGCTCGTAGAGGCCCGGAGCCAGAAAGAATCCTGGTGAATACTGATCCTCACCAACTCATCCCAACAGTGAGGATGTTAAGTGCTTGAGAAGTTAAGCGATTTGCTCCAAGTCACAGCCACAGACCATTATAGACCTGAAAGTTCAAGTTGGGGATGCTAACTTTTAGTTTTATTGTTTTTACCATTTCTTAACACTCTCCTGAAGGAAATGATGAGTCTCTGTTCAATCGTGATAATAATAACCTCAGAGAGTAAATTTAACACGTGAATATATTTACAAATATTATTGCGTATATTAATCCTATTTGTTTCAACCCTCCAACATTTGCATACAGCAGGAATCTTTCTCTCCACCTCCTTCATCCAACTAATTATTCTCAGATCCACTTCTTCATTCGTTCAAGCACACATTTACTGGGGTTCCTGTTACTCTGGGTACCACACACAGCAGTGGGGATCGAAAGATGAACAGGCCCCCCCATTCCTTGACCTCAGGGAGCTCGTTGTCTCAGAAAGAAAACAGACAGATGTGTACTATACTGTGTAGCAAGTGTGCCCGATCGAAGGACCGATGAAGCCAGGTTTGAAGGCTGAGGGAGTGCGTCTCGTAGTTAATGATCCTTGAACTGGGTCTTGGAGAAAACCTGAGCATTTGCCATTTGGAGGCAGGGGGTGGAGGTAGGCGAAGAGCAAGGAATACTTCAGAAAAGTGGGTACAAAGGCCTTCATGGCTGCAGGGCAGAGATACTTTTCCCCTAACAACCTTTAATAACGTGATGACGTCATGAGGGAGCAACGCTGATGTGAGTCGTGGAGAAACACTTTGTCTCCACCAAGGAAACGTGTCTTAATGAAAAGGATAAAGAACAAACATTTTAAATTCGGAAACGAGAGAATCTCTCCTACCCTCAGGAAGAGCTAGCGATTGTGTTGGAGTTGCCTCCCCTTCGTGAAACCCTGCAAGACGGGGTGCTGCCGTGCCTGGTCCGCTCCAGGCCGTGGAAGGAGAGTTCAAGCGATGAGTTCTTTTCCCACTTGTTAAACTTCGGCAGCTGTATTGGGCTCCACACCTGCAGAGTTCAGTGTCACAACAATGACGTTGTTTCTGGAAAAGTGAAGAGATATTTACTAAGCTATGGGGACACAGGGATAAATATATGATCTCTGTCTCCAGGGCATGAACGGCCAGGTGGGAAGGACAGGCCCGTGGTCGCACACGCACAACATGAGCAGGGGGCGGGGCTGGAGGGCTTAGAAGACCACAGGGGCTGTCATGTGGCTCCTGTTCCTAAGGTTGAATCTTTATTTTAAATTTATTTTTTATTGTATTTTTCCCGTTACCAGCCACCCCCCTTATAAGTATCTCCCCCCCCTCCCCCCATAATCACCACACTGCTGTCCATGGCCATGAGTCCTTTTTCCTTTTTGCTCGATTCCTCTGCCCCCTCACCCCCATCCTCAGGGCTGTCAACCTGCTCTCTATCTATGATACTGTCTCTACTTTTCTTGTTAGTTCAGTTTGTTCATTAGATTCCACATACATGTGAAATCGTATGGTATTTGTCTTGCGCTGATTGGCTTATTTCATTTAGCATAAAGTTCTCCAGGTCCATCTGTGCTGCCGCAAAAGGTAACATTTTCTTCTTTACAGCTGAGTAGTATGCCTTAAAAAATGAGGAGGAGTCAGTCACATAGGGGAGGAAACTCTTCATCACAGAAGCAATAGAAACAAAGAAACTCTTGGAACTTGAGACCAGTGTGAGATTTTCAGAGAATATGGATGTGGGACTAAGGTGGCAACTGACGCAAGAAGGAACCAATCCCAAGAAACCTTCTTGGCCTGAAGGAGTTTAGACCCTCTCGTGAGGTTGGGAGAGCCATTGAAAAATTTAAGCAGAGAGAAGTCAGAATAGGTTTTTGTTTTAGAAGAAGAATTCTGGCTGCAATACAGAGGGAGAAACGAAGAGGGGCAAGATTAAAGGCAGGGAGACCAGCTGTCTGGCTCTTGCAACAACCTTGGCAAGAAAGAAAGATTAACTGAATGAAGTTGTAAAAATTGTAGCATTTAAATACCAGCTCTGCTAGGAGAGTATGGGAGGAGCCTGGTATGGTCCATAGAATTCTAGTTTGTTTGCCTGGGTAGGTAGTCATTGCTACTGAATAAGATTAGTAATACAGAAAAAGGAGCTGGCTTGGGGTGCTGGTGTGTGCGGGCGATGAACTGAGTTCTAGCTTTGCTAGATTGGATGTGCCTATGGGTCCTTTGGGTTAGTGTGTCCTGTAGAAAGGATAGGGTACAAAGGATGGGGTAGGTCTGGAGCTGACAAAAGATATCGGGGGTTAAGATAAAGGTTTGAGTGTCACAGGTGCACAAGAAGTAGTTAGAAGTGGAAAGGGAGGGTGATTAAACTTTCCAAGAACAAATGATGACAGAGAGAGAAGTGAGAGAGAGAGAGAGAGAGAGAGGCAAGGCTGAGGGTTAGATAAAGTGACTTCTCTATTGGAAATTATAAATCAGAAACTTCAGATCTTATTCGTTATTGACACAGCCTTCAGATATTTTTCCCAATGGGCAGACTTTGGCTGACAGCAAAGTGTAAGTGCCAGGAGTTAGATTTACTGTGTAAAGAAATTCTTCGCAAAGTAAGAAATGTTGGCTCTCACCAAGGGACTTCGTGTGCTCTGCTTCCAACAGCTCCTGGTAGTTGGTCACACAGATCACATTCAGGCCAATATTTTCACACTAGTATTTTGAGTGAAATAGTTTTGGATAGTGGAAGTGGATGAATCTTCTCCAAGCCTCACAGTCGCTTGTTTTGATCTGAACCAGTTGAGGAGTTTGGTCTTCAGGTTTTCTTAGGACACAAATTGTGATTTTACCTTTTAAAAAGAAGGAGGCCAAATAACTTGTTCCTTCTTTCTACCTCAGTGTATTAGTCAGACTTCTCTAGGGAAACAGACCAACAAGATATATATGTGGAGAGAGGAAGGTATTTATTTAAAAGGAAATTTCTCACACAATAATGGAGGCTGAAAAGTCCCAAGCTGCTGTCTGCATGTTGGGGACCCAGGACAGCTGGCGGTGTAATTTAGTCCAGGTTGAAGACCTGAGAGCATGGAGCTCCAAGGGCAAGAGAATATTGATGCCTCAGCTCAGTCAGGCAGGAAGGGATGAATTCTTCCTTCCACCATCTTTTTGTTTTATTCACACCCTTAAAGGATTGGATGGGACCTACACACACAGGGAAGAGCGAACCACTTTCTGAGTCCACTGATTCAAATGCTAACTTAATCTAGAAATAATGTTTAGCCAAATAGCTAGGTGTCCCATGATCCTCTCAAGTTGAGGCATGAAATTAATCATCTTACTCAGAAAAAAAAGGGGGGGCATGGGAATATTTGAGGCTTCCAGCCTGTCGTCCTCCCTCTTTCCATTTCTTCCTTCCTTCCTCCATCCTTTTCTAGGATTCAGTGAATGTTAATATAACACCTATTTTTGTTCCAGGTACCATGGCTGGGGGGGATTCAATCAATACAACGTAAGTCCTGGCCCTTGAGGAGGGTGGTTTACTAGGAAGATAACAATGTAAGCAAACACATGTTGGGAAATGTGAAGGAGACATGATAGAGAAGAAACATGATAGAGAAGAAAACAAGATGTGCTGGGGGCTTCTGGCGCCCGTATTCAGGTGTCTTCAGTGAACCACCTCTTCCGGCATTCCCAATGGGATCCTTTCCCATATTCACTCTGGGCGTGTCCATGCAATTAGCTTTGACATCGACTAGAACAATGCAAGCAGAGGCTTGATAAGCACCTGTCTTCTTGGAATGCCCCTTTTTGTACCCTGCTCACTGTCCTGTGAGAAAGGTCAAGTAGCTGCATAGAGAGGACCTTGACCTTAGGAACTCTCCCCTAGTGGCTAGTACCAAATGCCAGCCAGGTGATTGAGGACATTTTTATTACCCAGCTAACCCATTGTCCCGGCCAATGTTGTGGAGCAGAAGCATCGCTTGGCCAACGAACCAAGTCATGAAAAATCACCAATGGATGTTGTTTTCAACCACTAAGTTTTGGGTTGGTTTGCTACTATGATCTAACTGAATCAGGGCTTGCGATTTCTTGATAGTGGTTTCTCCGGTCACTCGACTGCTCTTCCTTCCTATTACGGGCTCAATTGTTCCCCCTTCCCTCCCAATTTATAGGGGTGAAGTCCTAACTCCTCATACTTCGGAATGTGGCTATATATGGAGATAGGGCCTTTAAAATGGCGATTAAATTAAAATAAGGCCATTAGGGTGGGCCCTAATCCAATCTGAATGGTGTCCTTATAAGAAGAGGAAATTTAGATACACAGGACACATGTGAACAGAAAAGATCTTGTGAGGACACAGTGGGATGGCGGGCTCCCTGCCAGCCCAGGAGAGAGAGACCCCAGAGGAGACTTGACCTTGGGTTTCTAGCCTCCAGAGCTGGGAGAACATAAATTTCTGCTGTTTAAGCCACCCAGTCTCTGGCATTTTCTCACAGCAGCTATAGAACAAATGCACGCACCATGGCAAATCGTTCACCAAGTCAGGTCAATTCTATTTTGTTCATCGCACTTCCCTTCCTACACCTTGTCATTCCTACCCCTGTGTTTGTCGTCTTCTCCTGTGGTCACATGACTGGGTCTCCTTCTTCTTTCTTTCCCCCTCTGCGAAGTCACATTTCACCTTTTAGACTGGGGCTTCTCGACCTGTTCACTGTGACATTTTGGACTGGATCGCCATTCGATGTAGTCGGGGTGCTTTCCTGCGCATTATAGGATGCTGTGCGGCCTGAATGCCAGATATCCCTGTGGGTCAAAAATGCCTCCAGCGGAGAACCGCCGTCTAAAAATCTATCTAAAACCCAAATTCTTTGATTTCTCTGTTCAAGATCCCTTTGACAGTTACCCATTATCTTCGGTGTGTTTCCCAGATAAGTCCCAACTCATGGCAGGGAAATGGAAGGGAGGGGAGGCAGAGTAATGATGTGATAACCCCTCTCAGTTCTGAGCTGGGATCAGGAGCCCCGTTTGGCTTTCTCTGCTTCCGGGCAGGGGATGTCAGAAACCTCCAGAAAGGCACCTCGTATAAAAATACAAGAGTTATTTTTTCATCGGAATCACACTCACTCTGGCCTGCCGAAGACACTATCTTTCCACTTGGTGAAACCACTAATGGATGTTACTTATCAGGCACTTGCTGTGTACCAGGCACCATTGTGCTCAGAGCTTTAGAGAAATTAACACATTTAATCCTCACAAAAGCCCTGGGAACATGACATAATTTTAAATTCTGTTTTGCTGGTGGATGAATCTAAATTGCATTACTTCCTCTAAGAGCACAGCCAACCCAGGCCCGCTGCCTCTGCAGCCGTGCTCGTCACCGAGCAGACGACGCTGCCGGTGCGGCCGTGACGGCAGAACGCACGCTCCTGGGCTCGCCCTGCCGCGCGCTGGCTGGGCGTTTCTCGGCTGGTCAATCTGTTTTTCTGAATTTAATTTGTTTTTCAGGAAAAGTGGGAGAAATCATTCCTACCCTACCCTACCCTACCCTACCCTACCCTACCCTACCGTACCCTTTGGTTGTTGTTACAGGGTTAAATAAAGTCTAATGTCTAGTACCAAGTGGATAAACAATAAGAATTCATTCATTCTTTATATTTGTGGAATATCTATAATACTTGATCTAATTATGGCATCCATGAGTTAGGAATAGACGTGCATGGTAGCTGTTGTTAAAAATGTAAAACAACATTTAAATACTTAGTGTTTGAGAAGTGTGGTTTCGTGTATGTGTGTGTGAGAGAGAGAGAGGGGGAGGGAGGGGAATGAGGAGAGAGAGAGAGAGAGAGAGAGAAGGGGAAATAGATAGCATTAGTCTTCTGGAGCATCTAGTTTCGGCTCAGTGCTTATAAGACTTATCATATTTAATTATCTTCAGAGTAGTTGCTAACATCTGAATTTAATTTCTAAGAAAACAGAGGCTCAGGGAAAAGTTGTAGCTTTCCCAGTGTCACAGAGTTAGTAAATGACAGAGCCGTCTGTCACTTAAACTTGGGTTGGTTTGGTTTTGAAATCCAGGTTCAGATATATGACTTCGCCATTGTGTGACATTTTTAAGTTTTATAGCTGTGTTATATATTTCAAAATAGGTAAGCGTCAAACCCTAATTATGTAAAAAAATATCTGCAGGTGTTCATGTTCTTTCTACAATGAAGTCCCTCAGGGATGATAAATCTAACAGCACCCACATGGCAGAGCTGCCCCTGGGGCCTAACAAGCTAGAAAGAGAAGCAGATACAGGGGCCTAAAATATTCACCACATGTCTCCCTGTCACTCTCTCCCTCTGTCTGTTTTTGTCTGCTTGTCTGTCTGCCTTACACACACACACACACACACACACACACACACACGCACGCACACACACACACCCTTCGGGTGTATGTGCTCCTGCTCAATCTGAAAAGTCTTCAAGATAAAGTAAAGGGCTGTGGAAAATTCCTTTGTGTTAGAAGTATCTGGAAAAAAAACAAGGTTGAACATTTATGGGAACAACTGTATAAGAAAACCCATGGGGAAGCTAGGCTCCCTAAAAAACAGAAAGTACCTTGAGGTAATTGCTAACTTGGTAATCATTTAAAAGTTCAATGAAAAGTTCAGAAATGAAAGCTAGCATGTCGTGATTGAGATGTTTAAAACATGCTGTTTGAACCCATGACAGTAGCAAGATTGTTGGGCCTCAGGGACAATCACTGGATCGAGTAAAGAAAGGACCACGTAAGTCACTTCTGCCTGTTAGAGCATGGTTTGTGTTTTTGTTTTTAAATGGAGAAACTGGAGATATCAGGAGACCACAAAGAAAACAGGAGAAAATGTGATGCAGAATTTCACAGAATAAATGAACTGAGTAGAACATGCACCCCCAGGGAGGTCTGACAACAAACTGAAAATGAAATGAAATAGATTTTATAAAGAAAAACTGCTCTGGTAATGCAATGATCAGTGCTACTCATATGGACAAAAGAAATTTGAGAAGATTCTTGGTCATTCAGAGGCCTTGCCCGGAGAAGCCCGTTCCTTCTGAGCCCTTCTTCCCTGAGATTGTCTGCCTTTGTACACTTTAGTCATCAGGACAATAGTTCAGATTTTAAAAATGAGTTGATGTCTTTTATTGATTATTTTGGCTGAAAATTGGGGCTTTTTGTGTTTGTGATTAGTTTCAATTGCCATGGAGAAAATGGAGGAAAATAATTCCAGGGCACCAGACCCATGAAGCACAGTAAAGTGGTCTGTACGCTAGAGCACGGGTGGGGGTGCGGGAGGCTGTAGAAGGAACAGACAGAGATTGGCCGAGTGGGTAAAAATATACAACTCAACTCTATGTTGCTGAACAGAAATTCCCTTCAAAGTCACTGACACAGGCAGACTACAAGCCATGCAAGGATTTTTTTTTTCTTTTTGAAGCAGGGGTAGCTATATTAATATCTGGTAAAGTAGATGTCAGAGCAAAGAAAATTACTAAACCAAAGGACGTCACATAATGATGGAAGGATGAATATACCAGGAAAATATACAGACCCTACATGTGTGTACCGATAAACTGACCAAACCACAGTGGCTCAAAATAGAGGAAAGGCAAATCTGTCTTTAGATTGGTGTATTTGGACATTCGAAATATTGATCACCATGCTAGCATTTGTGTGCCATTTTATTTTATTTTTAAATTTTTTTTCCCTTTGATTACGATTCTTCTGTTTCTCTTTTGTTGCCTTCCTGTGGATATTGGAAACTTTTTAGGATTCATTTCTGATTTATTTATCATGTCCTTGACTATACCTGTGTTTACAGATTTCATAGGGGCTGTTCTGGGTATTTCAATGTACACATGTATGTGACTCATAGCTGCCTACAGATCTCGACACTCGACCACTTTGAGCGAAAAGCAAACCTCACTTCTATTTGGGTCTCTGTCTTCTAAATTTTGCGTGTCAGATGGTATTATTGCTCTAATCACCAGATAAGACTTAAAAAGCTCAGGAAGGAAAGAATATTCTAAGGCCCTTCCCCATATTCATGATCTTTCTGTTGTTCCTTCTTCCCTCCAAATTTACAATGGTTCTTTCTTTTATCATTTCCTTTCGGTTTGAAGAACCCTCTTAACCAGTCTTCAAGAACGGGTCTGCTAATGACACATCCTTGCAGTTCTTCATCCTTCGAGAATGTCGATATTTCTTCTTTTTTCCTGAGGGGTGATTTCTGAAGACGAGGAATTCATGTCTGACAGTTCTGGCCTCTCAACACTTGGAAAATACTGTGCCACTTTCTTTCATCCCTCCGTGGTTTCAGATGAGAAATCCCTTGTCATTTGAACTAGTGTTCCCCTATCAGTAATGAGTCATTTATCTTTCCAGGCTTGTCTTTTAGCTTTAGTTTTTAAAAGTGTGATTATGATATGTCCTGGCTTTAATTTCTTTGACTTATTTGGGAAATCTTCAACTATTATTTCTTCTGATATTCTTTCTATTTCCCTTTTTCTCCAATCCTTCTTGAACTTTGATGATACAGATTTTTGATTTTTTTTTTTATCCCACTGGTCCTCGAGACTTTTTTTTAAGTCTAGTTCTCTGTTGTTCAGGTTGGATGAATTACATTGTTCTGTCCTCAAGCTTACCAAAGCCATCATGTTCTGTCATCTTCATTATACTATCGAACCCATTCAATTTATAAACTTTCCATTTTTATATTTTCACTTTATGATTTTCATCTGATTTTAAAAAATAACTTCTTTGTCTTTTCTGAGACATCCCACTTTTTCATTTGTTTTAAGAGAATTTGTAATAGGCTATCGAAACATCTTTTCGACCACTGCTTGTCTTAATCTGCTCAGGTTGCCAGAAAAAATATGAAAATTTCCTAATACTTTGGAGGCCAGGAAGTCCAAGGCCAAGGTCCTGGCTGGTTTTGTTTCCGATGAGAGCCCTCTTCCTGGCCTGTAGTTGGCTGTCTTCTCACTTTGTCCTCCTCACTTGGCAGAGAGAGAGAGAAAAGACTTTCTGGTGTCTTTTCTTATGAGGACTCTAATCTCATTTGATCAAGGTCACACTCTTATAATTCCACTGAACTTTAATTACTTCTGTAAATGCCCTATCTTCAAATACAGTCACACTGGGGCCCCCAGTACAGTCACAAGGATCTTCAACACATAAATTTGGATTAGACACAACTCAGTTTATCATACTGCTTTAAAATATATGTCTGATAATTCCAATACTGGGTGCTTCTTAATGCCGGTGTTAGTTGGTTACCTTTTCTCATTCAAGTGTGATTTTCTTGGTTCTTGGTAGGATGGAGGAGTTTTTTTTTATATTTTGACCTTCTGTGTATGTTTGTGGACTCTGTACCTATTTAAATGTTTTATTTTCTGACACAGTCACCCTGGCTAGGTTTAGCATGTGGGTTCTGATCCACTTTTGTGCCGTGGTCCTAGTGGCACCCGTGCAGTGTTACTTTGATCTGCTTAGCTCGACAGGTAACCCTGAGGCTCCCTTGGTCCCTGCTGAATCTGCCAGGCCAACAGGTGAGTCTCCGCTGGGAGGGGACATGCCCTGCCCAGCCCTCTTTCTGGCAGGTTTTCCCAGTGTTTCCGGGTAGCAGGAGAGTCTTGGACCCAAGAGGACAAAGAGGTGTCCTCTGCCCTGTTGCTTCCAGTTCTTTCCACCTGCCTCCTTCATGCCCATTTCATTTCCTCTTCTCCTTGCCTGCGTTTTAGCCCTCGGTGCAGTGTTTTGCACATAGTAGGTGCTCATCTGTTACTTTGCCAGAATTATGCATCCAGTAATTTCCTCACTTGACAAGGGTGTTCGTGGAGAGGGTTTGTTTCTATACCACTGTCATGGGTCTGTCTAGACCCTTGTATACCAGGGGGAAGCCTCTCAAACCTGTAGGTAGTTAGCTACAGGGCATGCCTGCTACCTGCGGGAAGCGTCTGCCTTCATAGGAGTCGAGGAAAGGCTTGGAGAGGGCATGCTAAGCTTTTGATATGCTTTTCCTTTGATCACACGGAGACCTTTACAGAGGTAGGCAGGAGAAATCATTGCTACCCCTCCTTGGTTTTTGTACAAGAAATCTCAGGGCTTTTGGAAAGAGGTTTCAAGCTTTTGCCTTGCAGAACAGGCTATTTCGTTGGTAGGGGAGGGATTCGTGAATGAGTAGCTGTTTAAGTCACAGAGGCGGGCTTAAAAGCACGTGTTCCTTAATTTTGGTTGGTAGGATTCCAGGATATTGGAGCCGAATGAGATAACAGAGAAAAGCTGGTCACAAACCTCTTATGTTACCAGTATGGGAAATGAGGTTTGGTTCAAGGAATGGTTTGGCTAAGGACACAGAGAAGACGGCAGCAGGTGGCAAGGAACGGTGAAGTATTTGCACTCTTGAGAGCCCTAGGTTTGAATCCTGCCTTGGCCACTTCCTGGCTGTATGAGCTCGGACAAGTTCTTTACCTTGTCTAACTTTATTTCTTCAGTGGTATGGCGAGGACTCAGTAAGATGTTTGATGTTCGGTGCCAGGAAAATGGTAAGAGCTTAATAAATATAATTGCAGCCATTCCAGAGACCGCGCCCCACCCCCGGCTTTTCTCCGGAGAGTTCCCGGCTCCATCTGGCAAACCAATTATACTTTCCCTATGAGGTCCACTTTCTGGCTTCACTCTTTTATTCATAAGCATTTGCTGAGCACCTGCTGTGTACGCCCGCACTGGAGATACAAAGATGAATACAAAAGTCACTGCTGCCCTCCTGGGTCTTGCCTTCTCATGGGGAGATGGCCCCATAAACTGAAGGATGGTGACAGAGGCATACGCAGGGCACAGGGGCCCGGGAAATTACTTTTAGGATTATTTTATTTTTATGTGTTTGCTGAAAGATGGCTGAGCCTAGTGTATTGGCCGTGAGGAGCAAATGGCTGCCAGGCCATTGGCCCAGTGATTTCCGAAATTAAGATTTCTACTGTTGGAAACATTTCTATCAATATTTGCCTTGGGTATGCAGGAGATCAAGGTTCTAGAAGCTGGAGGAACTAGTTCTGAGTCATCAGTAGTCTGGCCAGGCTGCAGTCAGGTAGAGCCACCTTTTCCAGGACATTTTGTCAGGGCCAGGTGACTAGGAGTTTATTCAGAGTCAGTTTGCTGCTTAATTATCAGACCGAATGTGGAAAACCCAATTTTAAGGATACGTTCTAATTAATGAACGATCAGATCAGGAGACTGCAGCACGCGTGGCAGAGAAATGCAGAGTGCTATAAGAGACCAGGAGATGAAGAAGTCAATCTAATTGGTTAGCCCAGGACTATGGGAAACTTTTGAGCTGAGATCGAAAGGTGGAAACCCATTCAGTTTATAAATTAGATGGACAGAGACACCCTGATCAAGAAGACTGGGGTTTCCATCAGTGGAATGTGGGCACTGAGGACATGAGCTTGAGGAGGAGAGGGGAGACTGGCTCGGGGGTGAAATCTTAAGATCATGAATGTCGTACCGGGGAGGATGGACTCTGGACGTCACGCTGCAGGATCTAGAGACGTAATGGGTGATAACAGCGAGAACTGCAAGAGTAAGCTTGTCAGTATTCTCTTGTCAGCAAACGCTCTGCTCTTTGCATCTCTGCATTTTAAAGAACACGGGCATGAAACATACTTAAACAACAGCAAGGTTTTCTTGCCGTGAGAGCCAGTAGACATATATGCTTAAAAAGAGAGTACTCCTTTATAAAATGCTTTCAGAAAGGCTTTAGGGACATATGACAAGGGACCCCAGCCTGACCGTGGCTCTGAGGAGTGTCGCCTAAGGCATTCCGCTGCTATGTGTGTTGATCAAGGACCACACCGCCCTGGCCGCCGCGGCCTCGCCTTGTGATCGAATGATCACGTCCTTGGCCCTTTTCAGGGAAAGAAATGACCAGGACCTGCCACACCACTTTACGTTTTCTCTTACAGATTCTCTTGAGGGGCCTAGGAAGGAAATGAGGGGTCTCACTGTAGCTCAGGCTGGGGTCCAGACGTGAAAGAGTCATTACAAAATGAAAACAGAGTAGTCGCTTTGGGGGATTAACTGGTGCTAGGCTCTGTTTGCGTAAGCAAATTAATGAACTGGAAAGTCTCATTTTTACAAGTGCTAAATTGTAAAGACACTGCAGGGACAGGCCCATCGGTGGTATTGATGTCTGTTCCAATGAGAAGCCCATCTCATGGAGTACCAGGGAGGCCTCCTACTTTAAAATGAGTGTGATGTTAAAAACATCGTTTCACTCTCAGCAGAGGGGTGGGAGGGATGGCAGAGAATGTTTTCCTTTTTGTCTGTCCCGGATCTTCTAAAATGTGTGTGTAAGTCATGGAAAATACGGAAGTTTTCTAAGATGGTTCAATAAAAAATTTAAAGTATATAGAATTCTCCTTCTCTCCCTCCCTTTTTTTCTCTCCGCCCTCCCAACCTCTCGCCCTACCTTTCCCCCCTCCCTCCCCCTTGTTCTTCCTCCCTCCTTTCCTTTCTCGAACATTATTGAGCACCTACAATATGTAGGTCACGATTCAGGGCAAAATTTACGAAGATGGAAAATTCAAGGCCTATTTTGAAGGAACTCATAGTCTATTGGAGGAAGTAGATGCACAGAACACGTAAGCAGATAATCACAAGGCAATGTAAGAAATGATTGGATTCCAGTTACTTTCAGCTCAAAGGAGTTTCTCTGAGTTATCTGGGGCAGGGTGGAACAACCTTAACTAGTCCTTCGAAGATGTCTAGGAGCCTAAAACAGTGCGGTTTATCCTCTAGTAAATGTTTATTGAAAGCAATCTTTGTGAGGAAGGTCTAAGTAGCCATTTTCCCAAAAGGCGCAGCTAATTTGGTAATTCAGTAGAGCAACGATTACCAGATCTCCCGCTCTGACGTTCCTATTGGTCTTTCCTACTTGTGTTTGTGTGTGGCGGTGCCATCCTTGGAGTTCTTAGCTCTTCTAATCAAACGAAGGCCTAATTTAGAAGAGACTGGGCAACGTCCCGTCTCACAGAACGTCATTTCCTGCATTTCCTTTCATTTCATTTCTTACGTATTTTAAGCAGAGCATCAACTTCCAGACCGAATCCCAAATCCTGGCTAAGTTCTGCGGCCTGTATAGCAATTACATAATTAAGAATTTTGTCTTAAAAGGCATTTGTGTGTTTGCTTAATTTAAAGTGCAGGCCCCAAGGGTTGCACTCATGTTAAATATAATTTCTCTTATCTAAGTGCGAAGCCATTCAATTCTCAAGCCCTCCAGGAAGCTACTCTTATCCTCCTTTTACTGATGGGGTTGCTGAGATGTGGGGAGGTTAAATGCATAAGTTAACCCCTCTAATAAGACACAAAGTCTGAGTATGAAGGAAATTGAAGTCTCCTTCTTCCACATCTGCGTCCCCCAGATGGCATGTGGAGGACTGAAGCAGGTTAAGTTTAGGGGTCACAGTGAATAGACCCTGGGAAGTCATTAAGTGCTAGCCTGTGACACAGTGACAAAGAAATGAGCTCTTCCGGCTACCCAAGAGCTGGGCTAATCAGATATTAAAACAAACAAACAACATAACTTCACAATGCTGTAGAACCCATCCACGGAGTTGTTCAACAAATACTTTTTGAGTTTCTATTATATGCAAGAAACCCCTCTGGGCACTGGGCACACAGTAGTAAACAACCAAAACAACAACACCAAAAAGTCTGTTTTCCCTCAGGGAATATTCTAGAATTGGGTGTCAGACAACAACAGAAAAATATAATGTACAATATGTAAGATGGAGGTAAGTTTCCTGAAGAAAAATGAAGCCGATCAGGGTGGCAGGGGTGTTGCTCTTTTGCAGAGAGCAGCCGGGGAAGGGCTGATAAGTCGAGAACTCAAGAGTGTGAGGAAGGGAGGCTCCGATGGCCCAGGGGAACCTGCTCTGGGCAGGAAGAGCCACTAGAGCAAATCCCTGCGGTGGGGCAGCCCAGGGGGCCCGAGTCACAGCAAGGAGGCCGGTTTGCTGGGCAGAGTGAGCACAGTGGGGAGCTAAGGAGATGAGGTTGGAGGGGTAACGGGGCGGATCACATGGCGACCTTGGACTTCAGACTTAGCTCAGAGGGAAAGTGGTGGATGTTCGGAGTAGAGGACTGATGAGAACTAACAAAGTTGACTTGCTTTGACGACTCCATCGAGGGTGGGCTCTGGGGGCCCAGGGCGGAAGCAGGGAGGCTTGTTAGAAGGCCACCGTACAAGTCCAGGAGGATGGGGGAGGGGCAGAATGATGCAAGGGACCTTAATTCTCAAGACAAGGTGTGTGATGGTGTAGGAACATCAGCTCTTCCGGACAGAAGGCGCCCATTGCCTCTTGTTCCATCTTCAGCCTCTGAATTTGGTGTTCTGCTGTTACTTCTTTCACAGTGTTGATAACTTGAACTCTCTAAGAGACTTCAGGTCAAAAGATCCAATAGCCTTGGGCAAACCACTCGACCACTCTGGGCTCCTGAGTGCTCATGTTAGAGTTATCAGAGTAACGTCTCATCTACTTATCTTTTAGAAACATTCCAAGATGTGTGCAGGAAAGGAACTTATTAATAGACAACAACTATGCAAATTAGGGGGGTCCTCATATACTTCATAACATGACTGTTATTTTGCTAATGTTTTTACAATGATCCTCATTCCATAAACACCAATGTGAAATGTCTTCGCTGTTGCTTTTCCTCTGTCCCCCTGCTGGGGTTTCCTAATCTTGTCCACGTTTTTCTCTCCCAGTGTCTCTCCCATTTGTCCTTCTATTTCAGGAGGCCCCTGGAGTCCAAGTCCTTGTAGGGTCATACTGAGGCCACTGAAATAACCTTTCGGGAAACTTCCTGGCCTCTTCTATCATCTTTGTAGTTCTCATTCCACACCCTTCCCTGTACCGTGAGGCCTTGTCTGAACAGCTTGGCCTTCCTCGCAAGGCAATCTCATCCTCTTCTTCCATCTCATGGCCTCTGTTATAGGAACCCAATGCATCTGGAATTTCCTTACCATCCCCTACCAACTCATTCTAATATCTGTAGATTTCTATGTGAAATATTGTCCCCTTCTTTCCTCCTATCCCAAACTCTCCAGTCTGTCCTAACTCCTTTCCTGCTACTCTGCCCTACCCAATGCCTCCCTCACTGAGCAGCTAAGTATTTCTGCCACACGATATGACTGACCTCCATGTATATTCATGTCTCACCTCCTAATAAGGCCATCTTTAGATAGTCTAAAATCCCCGAGCCTCCGAGCAGTCCCTGTGTGATCTTGGGTAAATTGTTCAACATTTCTGAGCCTCATTTTCTCAGCTTTAAAATGGTTGTAAAGCGCCTACTGAGACTGGTCATAGAAGTAAATGCTCAATAAATTATAGCTGTTGTTATAAGCATTACTGGTATTTTCATAAACTAATTGTCACTGTTCAGCTGTTAGTTGAGGGAGCTGATCTAGGTCAGTATATTTTAAATGCTTTAAAACTATGTTCCTTCCACATCTCTTATAAAATTTCACATTTTTTCTTTAGTGTCATGTAAAGTGAAAATGGATTTGATATTTTTCTTAGAAAGTGATGCCATTGTCGGGGCAAAATGATTCTCTGTTTTCAAACCACATCCCAAAGATGGAACTCAGAGAAATAGGTGTTCTCTCATGGCCCCTCCAGATCTACTGTTTGGCCTGATTCTGAAGGTTTCGAGTGGGAGACCCTTACCTCTGTCTACTTTTTCTGTCAAGAAATGATATTAGACTTTGGTGGCCTGGTCTCTCTTGGGTCTCCAAAATTTTTTTGTACATAAAAGTCATATTTCTGTCATTTAAACATACATGGGGGCCCATGGAGTGTCTTTCTTTCTCCCTGTTATTTGCCGGATGGGTTTGGTCCTTATGCTGAAAAGAATCGACACACATTTGGATAGTTAAACATCCCCTCTTGTAGCGTGTGCAGTGGACGGCTTCACTCCTCAAGCTCAAAGCAACAGGAACTGTTGGCTCTAGAGGGTAGGAAAATTTACACATGGTAAATACTATTGATTTCCCTTGTCCAGAGATTAATTTAGAAAAAAGGATCTCTTACTAGTATGAAGGCGATGTGCGATGATGGAGAAACGAATGGGGAGGAATCAATACCCAGGAGCCACCATTAATGTACTACTGTCACTATCGTTTTGACAGGTTTACTATCAAACGCCATTGATTTTTCATCAGTTTTTCAGCTGGCTTCAGAAGGCGAGGTGTCTGGGTTTTGACAAATAAAGGGTTTTCTAACAGATAGTTTTGTTCTAGGAGTTGCGCCCAGGAAAGAGTGCTTGAGGTTTGCTGAGTCAGCCTTCTGTTAGGTTAATGTGCATCACACGTCTGACTGGATGTCTGGGAAAGAATTAACATAAAGGGAGGCGTCTGCGAAGGTCTGAGGTAGACATCCTTGGTGGAAGGAACGGTTTTGCTCAGAGAGTAGGACATCCCAAAGCAGCAGTGTAAGAGCTGGGGAGGGAGATTAGATGCCCAGGATGCACAGGAGGATTTGGGGGCAGAGCTGGGAAGTTGGAGAGTAACAATCACTAAGCACCTGCCAAGTGCCGAAACTTTACAGGTGTTGTCTCACTTAAACCCTGTACTTCCCAAATTAGAAAGAATTGAAATGCTCAGGGTTCATATAACTGGCCCGGGTTGACACAACTGGGAAATGCAGCTGGCATTTGATCCCAGGATTGCTTGGAATCATATCTATTTCCTTTTAGATGTTTCAGTTCATGCGTATGTTTGCTTGCAGTGATGGGTACTGGGTTGCTAGGGGCTCCAGTTTAAGGGACTTAGATGAAGGAGAAAAGCCTTGAATATGACCTTCATCCTGGAGTGGCCCATTGCTGTACCTTCTCACCCCTGGCCCTAGCTATCTGTGCTGTGGTTCCTACCATAGGTGGTGGGTATTTTCCTAGGGTAAGTGCTTCACTTTACCAGTTGGTAATGATGGTTCTTGACGGTGACCCATATATCTACATAATAACAATAATGACAGAAAAATCCATCAGTTTATTCCATGCATGTTCCTTCTAGGGGCTAATGGGAATTTCCAACCACTTGGACATTTTTTTTTCCTTACGAATCTAAGTGTGCAATTTGAAAGAGATTGTTCTATTTAACCACCTTTCTCTCCTGGTAACTGTTTTAGAATTCATATATAAATAATAGGTTTTTAATGCTCAAAAGTAATGAAGAGAACCCATTTCTAGGCTCTTGGCATGAGTGAACCATTTCCGTGTTGTAGGCATGAGGAGGACCGGACTTAGAGTCCAGGGAAGGAACAGGCTGAGATCTAACCTTGTCTCTGCTGCTGAATCCCTGTGCGACTTAGGGTAGGTTCTGCCTCTCTCAGCATCACTTTTGTCACCTATAGATGAAGGGCAGGGAACCCAGGACGGCTGTCAAAGTTACTTAGAGAGCAGAGCAGTAGGGAGTTTGGGTTCTCTTCTCCCACATGCCATGAAATTATCGTGATTCCTATACACCAACTGGGAAGATTTTTCTAGCATAAGGTATTCTCTATATCTTTATTTTTTTTAAATCTCAAAAGGTAATATTATGTCAAATATTTTAAAATCTATATCTGAGCAAGATGAAAATGACCTAGGTCTACCTCCCACATATAGTAAAGGGTGGATGTGTCAAGATGAGCAAAGAGACTTGATATCAGGTGTGATATTAACTAATTTTTTTAATTGCCTGCCAGCAGGAAAGCCATAGAGGAGCTAAAAGTTCCTAAAAATTAGTGTGAGGAAATGTTGTGATATAAAAATTGTATTCAGTAGCATATCTTTTTTCCCATGGGGACTGGGGAAAGACCTCATGGGCTTGTTTATAGAATATAATGTGATAATGTGTGTAGAGTATCTACTTTATTACTTGACATATCATAGAAGCTCCCTTAGAGTTATCCCGTTGGATTTTAGAGGCGGATCATCTCTGTTTAGCTCTGAACTCTTTAGAAGTAAAGTTTGAGAACCAAAGGGACGGACGTATCTTAAGATCCTTGCCAGAACTGGTACTCCCTGATCCAAAGACCGTTTTCCTCTAGGGCAAGACACCAAGACTCTTGGGAGTTTGGAGTAGGACTGGGAGTGAGGGGTAAATCTGAAGATGGGGATGGGAAATGCCAGTTAAGCAACTGTCACAATTTTACCCACTAAGGCCTTGACTCAGTCCATTGATTACATGAAGGCAATGCTTGACATTCCAAATTCTGGGCTGTCTGGCATTGTATACAATGCCATCTGTCAGCTCTGTAGCTGGGCACTTATCTATGTGAGATGACTTAAAGGGGAAAAAAATAAAACAAGAACTTTGCATTGAAATAAACTTAGACAGATGCTGTTGGACAGGCATCTTGCGAGACGCTGGAATGATAAAAAGTTGAAGATGTGCAGACTTCTTACCCTCAAGGAAATGCAGTCTAGTGACAGATACTCAAGGGAACACACCCACACAGGCCTAGGGCCGAATTGGAGGAACCACTCTAACCCCGGCACGAACACACAGGGCAGGATATGCTTGCTTTATACGGGAGGAGTAGAGTTGTCTTTCCCAGATTGAAGCTGTTAATTGCTTTTTTTTTTTTTTAACTTTATCTCCTCCATCCCTACATGGAGACATGGGTGCATTCGTTGAGATGGAGGCTCAAAGGACCAGGATGCCAGTGTTCAACTAGTAGATTCTCCTCCTGTTAGAGGCAGGGCGTGGTATAAGTGAGAAATAGTTATGTTAGACTAAACCACCCACACTTTGGGATTATTTGTTACACAGTGTAGCCCAGACTATGCCATCTGATACAGCCAGAAAGGCATTGTTCTCTTAAATTGTTCGCAACCTTCTGTAACCTAGATCTGACTCTCTTAAGCCTTTGAAATGTCTTGCAGAAAGGATACCAATGATCTTCTATTTTCCAGATCCAGGAGAGTTTTTCAGAAATTATCCTGCTCGAACTCTTCATGGTATTTGGTTCTGTAAACCATGGAATTTTCACCCCTTGGCCCCTAAGACACCACACTTCTTAGTAGGGAGTAAGAGGAGGGAATAAATCTTGGGTGTTTTTCTTTTAATATGAAACATATTTACAATAGCCTCTATCATTTTCTGAAGTCAATAAATAGTTGTTACATAGCTTTGGTGACTGAGTTAAATGGTCAGGACTCAATTATATCTGGTAATGGATAGTAAGTACTTTAGAAAGATTCTCAAGAGGTTAATTAGAAGTGTCTTAAACTGAGTCACATTGATAAATACTATAAAATGCTCATTTTTATTCCTAAAAATACTAGATTCAGATAAGTATTTTCTTTGCCGATTATATAACAGTGAATACAGACTATTTAAAGGTAATAAAACAATTTTTTATCACTGTCAGATTTATGACATCATTGATCATATTTATAACCTCAGTAGAATCACCTGTATTTTCACTTTACAAAAGAAGGGTGAGTCAGAGAAATAAATAATGATTTTGTCAATGTGAAAACTCCTCAAACATAGAGAAGCTGAGAAAGAAACAATTGACCCATACCTATAAAAGTGTCTTAGGTAAAATATTGCTGTCCCCTGAAATAGAACGAATACTGAAGGGCACAGACATGCAGCGTATTCATTTTTGCATTTTACAAGACAAAGCCCCAATTTTGTCATTTGTTCTTCCCTTGTAGGAGCCCCATCTATTCTATTTCTGTTTGATTGTTCTGGTTTAACATTTACCAAGTTCTCCTAGTGCACAAGTACATAGAGACACTGGGCTTGTGCAAATCCTAAACTTACAGAAAAACAGACTATTTCAGATGAGTACCCAATCTCGTCTGCTAGATATTCAATATCTGCACAAATGAGAACAAGAAACATTGACTACACTTTTATTTTCATTTCTTTTTAATGCTTACTGTTAATGTGTGTTTTTATGTACATTTTTTAATTGCCTTTTACTTTTTATTTTTAAATGCTGGGTCTGCTCAAGGAGCTGTTCCTACCTTGCAAAGGCACATCAGGTTTTGAACGCAAGGAACAACCCTATTGTCTTCTCAGTGTTTATTCACTTGATTCTAACCTTCACATTTGACTCGTTCCGCGTTTTAATCCTGCCTCCATTCCATCTTGTCCACTGACAATGGACCTTATTGTTCATCTACTGTTTATATCTTCCTTTCACTCTTTCACAGGAGTCTTTACCTGCCTTTATCTTTGTCTTCCTCTTGCAATTCCATCTCCTTTTGCTTCTGGCTGCACCTTAGCGGCCCATGGAGCTGTGCACCCCGTGTGTGCCCCAGTGGCCTACCAATGAGGGCAACATGGAACAGAGTTCCATGAGCAGGCCGAGGAAGTAGCTGACATCTCACATGGACTAGAACCAACTTAGCGATCTCTTGCCTAAGACCAGGTATTTGAAAAGCGGTTTCTGACTGTTCAGAGTCAAAAGCCCCCTGAGGACCAAGCTCTGTCAATAAAGGGGGCAACTAGGGCTATTGCTTTGCAAGGATTCTTCCAGCCAGAGCAGAGGACTGGAGGGAGCCAGCACCGAGGACACCAGGAGGTTGTGCCTTTCTGGGCTAACATCTGGGGTCTTAGATCAACAGTGCTGTAGCTGATGTTTGAACTCACAAGTTTGTGGCGTGCGTATGTCTTTCTGTGTATTTCTTATGTTTACGAGGTCTGTCCAGAAGGTACCCAGCAATATAATATGAAAAATAAAGACATTTATTGAAGAAGATACAAGAAACACTGTACATAGGACAATGACACCTTAGTCCCCTTCAAAGTAGGCACCTTGGGACCTCACATAGTTCTCCCAATTGCCATCAGCTGCTCTATTGTATTTCCCTGAATCTCATCGATGGTCTGAAATCTCTTCCCTTTCAGAGGTAATTTTAGTTTGGGGAAAAGCCAGAAGTCACAGGGCGTCAAATCTGGGCTGCCACGGGGCTGAGTCACCTGGGCGATTTGATATTTTGCCAAAATACTCTGCATGAGATGTGATGCATGAGCGGGCACATTATTGCGATGATGCTGCCAATCACCAGCTGCCCACAGCTGCGGCCTTCTGAATCATCCGAGCATTTTCTGCAGGGGAATGTTCAAGCTTAACGTAAAACCTGATGCAGGTTCATTGCTCTACTTGTTCAGTCATTTTGAATGCGACGGCCACACCGTACCCAAGCTCACTCGATGGCATCTACTGCCCCCACTGAGTAATATAGTGAAGTCATCATGGCTCAGACATGCACATTTCAGTCCACTCTCCTTGGCTGCCAGGATGCATCCATGTCACAAAAACCATTCTTGTTACATTAACAACAGCTGGGACCTCCTATACATGAGCATTAGGTGTCTCTGTGTACATGTGTATGCACGAACAGGTGCAAACCTAGTTCCACACGGGTGGGCACAGTAATACACATGCTTGGCTGTGCCGGTGAGAGGATGTGTTACACGCTTTTGGGGAAGTGCCTTGTATGCCGAGAGTCAGCACTCCGTAAATATTTGCACCGTGAATACATTATTCCATTTTTCAGTTCCATAAATATTTATGGGAATAGTTTAATGGTAATTACAATCCTAATAAGTAATACTAATGTAAACAAGGGAAAACTTCCACTAGAATATTTGTGAAAAGACGGGTTTGCCCCAGCGCCTGCTCAGGAATTATCCATGAGGCAGCTCCTGCCTTGTGGAAATATGAATCCATCTTGTCCTTGTCACCTTGCACCTGTGCTCACTCTCTCCTGCTCACAGACCGGAACTCTGGGCTGTTGCTTTCTTTCCTTTGCACGTGGCTACTATCATCCTGGCCTCGCACTGCGAAGCCCACCCCTGCTGCCTGGGTATTAGGAGAGTTTATGTAACTCTCCTAATATAATTCTCTTGTATTATCTAAGATTTTTTACTAAGGTTTGGGGGTAATGGAAGGGAATTGCAGCATTGGAACTAAGACTCTGAATACTGGATGCTAAAAAGACTGTTTTTAGCAACCAAGGAACAAAAACAGCCATGTCACTTGTGGGGGGTTCTGTCATGGGTGGGTACCTGTGAGCCATAACCATTCCCTGAATCCTTCAGAGTATGGGTTCCCGTCTCCTCCTAGGAAAACCCATATCCATCTTCAGAGATTGGTTTCACTCTAGATCCACCCTCCTCCCCCTACCTTAGCAAACAGCAGCCACAATTATGCACCACAGTATACATTTCCCAAAGACTGCACTGTTCCCTCAAGACCAGTGTATGTGGGACTTCTGTAGAATAGCTCAAGGGAGGTGATTAAACCCCCAGGTCTCTTTTCGCACCTCTCCACCAGAATGAAAAAACACGTGTGCCCTTCCTCTTCAGTCTTGGGTCCCAGGAGGACAAACCTTGGGCTGAGCACCACACCGCCAGTGCCCCTGCCCGTGCGTGTGCACACATTGCCCCAGGACAGATAATAAATCTCAGAGACAATACAGACTAAATCGATACAAGAGAACTTTTTTCTCCAGTGTATACAGTCTACAAGGATTTTTCCTGTGCCCAAGGGGGAAAGTATTTCACAGTAGAAAACAGTTTTCCTTTCTCTTCTCAGTTTCTCCCTTTCCCGTCATGCATTGCTCCGTGACAAGGGACCAACTTCGACATATAAAATGAGGCTTGTGACAGAGTCGTTCCAAAGGGCTCTCGGTTATTTCCGTTCACCTCCAATTAGCTATGCAAAGATGAGGAATATGATTTCAATGTATAGTTTCACCTTTTTCTTGGGCCAGATCAAATTCTCAGTGTGGCCTTCCTCTCTGAGGGGAAGGGAGAGGTATAATGATATATTTCCCTATCTATGGAACTTCTCAGGGAGCAGTGGGGGGGTGGACAGAAAATACTTTTTTCATTATAACAATAATTTCACCTTAATTCATCTAAATGTTTATAATTTACAAAGAACCTTGATGATCCTCTGCACCTGAAGTCTAAAAAAAAAACAAAAAAAAAAACCCTCTTAAAACAACAAAGGGATCTCATATATTAACACATTGTCTCATTTAAAGAATGATCAGGGACCTGAGGAGGAGTAGAAACTCTCTTCCAAAGGGCATAAGAAGAGTCATCTCAGGCATTTGGAGTGTGTCTTCATGGAGAAGATTTTCAGGGTCACGGTCTTTCGCAGCCCTTCTGAGGACAGTCATGTAGTTTCTCATCAAGTTGCCTGTCCCTTGATTGGCCATTTTGACTTGACCTTAGAGCTGTGCATCTCAAGGGTCTCTAATCCCTATGCTAGTCAGAGGCTAATGGGAGAATCAAGGCTTTTTGTGGCGAAAACAGTCCGCTTTTCATTCTGTGCCGTGGGCTAGCTCGCTCTCCCTGGAGGCTACGTAGACAGAACAGGGCAGGGAGGTGGAAGCCTTAGTTTACTTCTTAGACGGTCGCTGGTTAGATGAGGAAAAGGATGCACTTCCACTTTAAAAAGAGGTTTAAAGATATTTAAGTCAGCTAGGCTGTCTTCTCTGTGGCTCCATTATGTGACAGGGCGTCAGCGATTGCGCAGCAGGGAGAAGACAGTGGCAGGTCAGATGTGCTGGGCGCAGACATGGGAAGGCTTTATGAGGTGTATAAATTTTGTACTTTATATGTTTAATAAAAAAGCTTGTGTCTAAATTATGAGAATGTTGTTGAGAATGACACATGGGTTTGGGGAACCTTTAGTATCTGAGGGTATTTTAACTGTGAAATAATAACTTGACGGGCACTTCTTTGAGGGGGTAAGTCGTAACAATGACAAGGGGCATTCAGAGATGCTTTCATTATATCCATTCATCACCAGAAACTTTAATACAGCCAGGATTTACTGAAAGAACAACACGCTACTATATATTAACTGTTGGGAGTGTTATAACTTGGAATGTTCTTGGAAACTATCTATCCAATTACACGTGTTCCTCCAGAAATTCAGCTGAGATTACTGGCATTGCACTTGATAGAAGTGATTTCAGACTGTTCCCCATTGCAGGCAATGACTTCTCTGTTTCCTTTCGCTTTCTAGCGCAGCTTATGGGTTAGTTACAAATCCGAGTCACGGTTCTGTGGGGTTTGCAGAGGCTGAAGAACACGCCGAGTGGCCCGTGAGACCTCTCGGAAGCCTTTCTTTGGGCTGCACATGTATCTGAATGACGTTGCCAGGCCAAGATTAGTTAAGGAATTCGTCATTATGCAGCGAGAGACGATCAAGTTCAAGATCAAAGCGACGACAACAAAGAGAAAACAAAACAACACATGCTTCTGAGTCTTGGCTGTGTCCTTATTTCTACAGCCTCGGCAAGCCATATACCTTACCCAAGTCTCAGGGTCTTTCATAGAAAACAGGCAAGTTCAGTAATAACATTATTCTGAAGATAATTAAGGGGGTGAACATGTAAGTTCTCTAGGTATTATAAATTACAACTGCTAATTATAACCAGAACTTATTAGCTGAACCAATATTATTTGAGGCTTTTGTGGGCACCAGGTATTGTGTTAAGCGCTGTGTCAAAAAAGATGAAAACAGACACAGCTGCTGACTTCAGGGAGCTTGAAGTCTATACCAATATTAGTAGTTTGCATTTAGAGGATGCCGAACACTGGGTAAAGCACAATTAAAAATAATAAACGGGAATAAAAAGAAACCTCATGCAGGGGAGCCTTGGTGTAGGCTGATTGGAAGAGCTCAGTTTGAATCTGGACCTGCCAAGGCCCTGGTGACGTTTGGTGGAAGCTTCGGGAAGTCCTAAAGGCATAAGGGTCACACTGCTCCTTTCACTAAGGATGGGAGCCCAGCGAGGGTCTACGGCATGGACTCCTCAACACCTGTCCTGCTGGCCACTCCTGCACGTTTCAGAGACACGCCGCATCGACCTCGGGGCCTGCCTGGGGCAGCCGGACCCTAGTGCTGCAGGAGCTCCCCGTGACCCACAAGTATGGTCTGTAGGCAGCACGTGGTCTGCACAAACGGAGGCAAAGAGGGCGGTGATAGGACAGCCAAGTCCTGTACCTGAGCAGGAGAGGGACGGCAGTGGCTTCTCGAAAATAATTTCTCATCTAAGATTCTTTAGAAACTAGATACCTTAAATGTAGAATCCATGTCTGTCACGGTCTGGGTTAAATGCTGTTGACTTGGGGATTGATTCAGTCCTGGGAAAAACATTTGTTCAGGGGGCAGGGTGGGCATTATCACTAATTTTTACAACAGACTATGTTGGGTACTATTTTTTTTTTTAAGAAAAATTTTAAAAGATTTTATTTCTTTTTAGAGAGGGGGAGGGAGGGAGAAGGAGAGAAACATCAATGTGTGGCTGCCTCTCGAGTGCCCCCTACTGGAGACCTGGCCTGCAACCCAGGAGTGTGTCCTAAGTGGGAATCGAACCAGTGACCTTTTGGTTTGCAGCCTGGTGCTCAACCCACTGAGCCACACCAACCTGGCATTATTTCCTTTTCAAAGGCCACACCTAGAGGATCAGGGACTTCAGGTGAAGCACGTAAGGTCACATGGCTCCTGCAGCAGGCTTCCCCTACAGATGCTCTCTTACCCACAGCACAGATACCTAAATTGGAAGGTGAGGTCAAGAGCACCAAACTCTGCTTTGGGAAGGTCCCCTGGGGAGGTGACTGCTTAAAGAAACTGCGAAGAATGACA
>PVJD01014515.1:0-28797 GCA_004026545.1 Mormoops blainvillei
CATGAAACATGCATTAGATTTAAAGTTACAAATATTTTGAAAGTGAAATGGACAGATTCATGATAAACAGATTCGTTGCTCTACTTGCTCATTCATTTTGAATGCGACCGCCACACAGCACACATGCTCACTCAACAACACCTACCACCCCTGCTGACAAGTACAGTTAAGTCGTCATTGTTTACCCATGTGCATTCTAGTTCTCTCTCCTTGGCTGCCGGGTTACATCGCTGTCATACAAACCGTTCTCATTATATTAACAATGGCTAGGCCTTTTCTAGACAGACCTCATAGGATTTCTCCCTTTTCCCCTGGCTTCTTCAACAGAAGGCTATATAAAACAATTAGTATATTATATAACAATGTATTGTAGGTTGTACCACATACATAAACACAATATCCATGACAATAATAGCATAAAGTGTGGGAGCGATAAAGGAATAAATGTTCCACATTTTACTGAAATTAATTTAGTGTAAGTCTGAAGTAGATTCTAGTAAGTTAAGATTTATATTGTAAACCATTGAGAAATCAATAAGATAATAACCCCAGTGTACGGTTAAAATTGTTTAAGAAATTTAAATGGGCCCTGGCTGGTGTGGCTCAGTGGACTGAGTGCCGGCCTGCAAACCAAAGGTCCGCCAGTTTGATTCCCAGTCAGGGCACGTGCCTGGGTTGCGGGCCAGGTCCCCAGTTGGGGGCATGTGAAAGGCAACCACACATTGATGTTTCTCTCCCACTCTCTCTCCCTCCTTTCCCCTCTCTCTAAAAATAAATAAATGAAATCTTTTAAAAAATAAAAAAAAATTTAATGTTACAGGAAAGTTTTAATAGAATTGTTAAATGAGGAACACAGGGAAAAATAGTTATGAGGCATATAGATAAAAATTGCAGACATAAATCCTACCATACCAAAAATAATATTAAATTTGAGCAGATTAAGCAATCTAAGCAAATAAAAAGATTGTTAGGCCAAATGAGAATATAAGATACAAATGGGGGAAAAAGGGAAGGGTCTAGTCAAGGAACGTGTATAAAGGACCCATGGTAAATGGACAACAGGGTGGGGACTGACTGAGGGAACTGGGGGGGTGAGGGGGGGCCGGGGAGGGTAACTGGGGAAAAATTGGGAGAACTGTAACTGAACAACAATAAAAAAAGAAACAACAAAATAAGATATAAGTATATATGAGGGGGGACCCCCCCAAACCAGAATTATTAAAGGCAGGCCCTTTGTAGTACAGGTTTCCCCCATTAGCTGAGTGTTCTAAGAACCCATCTGTATCAGTGTACCAGCTGGCGTTGTTGTGAGAGGCTGCATTCGGCTTCACTGAATTATTTTTTAAGATTCTTTCTACGTGTTTGCCACTTCATGATGGGTGATTTGTGCGCACACCTGCCCACACTGTGATGAGTGTTTATCGGTTTTTGACCGAAAACAGCATGACCCCCATGCCCTACCCTCCTTCCCTATTCGCCTGATTTTGCCCCAAGTGACTTTTCTTTTTGTTTACCCAAATGAAAATGTCCTCAGAGGGAAATGTTTTGCTGATGTGGAAGAAGCGAAATAAAAAGCGGCAGGAGCACTAAAAGACTTCGATCAGAATCAAGGAGTTCAAAACCTGTTTTGAGCAGTGGAAAAAAAAACGTGCCGATAGGTGTATTGCATCAAATGGAGAGTACTTTGAAGGTGACCGAAGTTTAAATATAAGAAAAAAATACACAATTTTTAATAAATTCTGGGTGTTTTTGTTTCCTCCAATACTATCTACATGAAACACGCATTAGATTTAAAGTTACAAATATTTTGAAAGCAAATGAATAGAAAAGCATACCATACAAAGACCAGCCATAAGAGAGCTGGAGCAGACATATTAATATCAGACAAATTAAGACAACATTATTACTAGATATTTATAATGATAAGGGGGTCAGTTGATCAGAAAGATATAAAGATTATAAACAGACACGTCCCTAACGACTGGCACCAAAATACTTAAAACAAAAAAAAAGGCAGAATTGAGAGGAAGAACAGTCATTTCAACCATATTTGGAGAATTCAATACCTCACCTTCCACAATAGATAAAACAAGTAGGCAAAAGATCGGCAAGTATATACAAGGTATGACCAACACTATAAGCAACTGAACCTAGGAGACAACCACAGGATACTGCCCCCAACGAACACAGATACACGTCCGTCGCACGCATACATGCATCGTTTCCAGTGTAGACCACAACCTAGGCTAAAAAACAAACCCCAATAGCTTTAAAAGGACTGAAATAAAACAAAAAATGTTCTCTGACACCATAACTAAAATTAGATGGCTATGTTTATTACCTTGATTATGGTGATGGTTTCACAGGTATTGGCATATGGTCAAAACCATCAAATTGTATATGTGAAATGCATGCAGGTTTTTGTATATCAGTTGCACTTCAATAAAGCTTTTACCATAAACCAACTGAATGAAACTTGGGAAATTGAAATGTAAGCGGAAATTAAACCATTCTACACCACATAAACATTATGTCGAAGAAGAATTCAAATGGGAAATTAGAAAATTAAAAACACAACTGATTTTAAGCAAAAATGTTTATTTTATATGTAAAACACATGACTTGCAAAATTCACTGAAATGTAAGTTCAAGATTTGTGTATTTAACTGAATATTAAAATTACTGCGCTTAAGAATATTAACAAAAAAATGAATGACCATCAATATCCAGTTTTTAATAAAAATTTAAAATAAAATATGTGACAAAAAGACCACAAAGAAAACGGGGACAGGGGGATAAATGGAACGTTCTTGTTGTGAAACTACATTTACTTAAATTGGTACATTCTTAACTCTAAGAAGACCAAGATAAATAAAATTTCATTAGCCAACCTCTGGAGGGACCAGTAAATATAATACAAGAAAGTATAAGTAACATTTTAGGCTACTGTAGCTTGAAAATTACCACAAAACTTATCTTCTCTAATAAATTCCGTATGTACTTGTTTGCCTTTGACTGGACAAGTGAAATTCTGTACATCTGCCACATAATCCATATCTGGCACATGTTGAGAACCAGGGAAACATTTAGGCAAGCAATAAAAAAGTAACTGCAGCACACTGGGCAAATAAGGACAGGAAAGATCCACTCTTTGAAAGTTTACTGGCCTTAAAAAAATGTATCTATTGATATAAAGATTGAACTAATATGGTATGACCAGGGGTGTTCGACCCATGGCCTGAGGGCCGCACGTAGCCCAGGATGGCTATGAATGCGGTCCAGCACAAAATCTTAAATTTACTTAGAACCTTTTTTTTTGTTCATCAGTTTTTGTTAGTGTTTGTGTATTTAATGTGTGGCCCAAGACAACTCTTCTTCTTCCAGTGTGGCCCAGAGGCACCAAACGGTTGGACACCTCTGGAGGCAGAAAAACAACTGTAAAAACTAGTTGCAAAAAAGTGTATATATGTAGCTGTCTGCTTTCAGTAATGATTTAGCAGTTCTAGCAACCAATTATTCTGCTGAGAACTAGGAAAGCTGGACGATATTAAAGATATATTCAAAGGCACCACAAACCCAAGCAGACAAGCATTTGAAAAGACAGGATCTCACTTAGAAGGAAAGCACAAGTGATGAGACTCAAATCTGGTATTTCCTCTCCCTTCAAGGTACATGCTTATTCAGAGTGGGTGAATGAGAAGCCAAGATGCTAAGCGAAAAGTTATTGTCAAAAAACTAAGCAGCCAAATAGCTGTCTCACCAGTTCAGGGGACAGGCACTGGAGCTGAAGGTATACCGAAGAGAAAGGCTCTGGAAGACCACCACCCAGGGGTTCATTTGGTATCTCTGAGAGGCTGTGCCTTAAATGCTGACATGAACCAGAAACAGGAAACGCCTCACGTAACCTGAGATCCAGCTTCAAATGAACAAATTCCCTGCTGGCCCTGGGATGACACACACACGCTAGTTGCCTCTCAGGAGCAAAAAACAAAGCTCACTAGAGGAGGAAAAAAATCATTCAGAAACTCCAATAACTTCAAAGATATTTCATACAGAAAATCCAACATGCAATGAAAAATAACTATGCATGAGAAAGTGTAAATGGTAAGAAAAGGATTTAGCGTCAGGCCTGTGACCTATTTTTTCTTTCTTTTCAAAAAAACCATTTTGTTTATTTATTTACTTTTAGAGAGGGAGTAAGAGAGGGAGAGAAACATTGATGAGCGAGAGATACATACATCGGTTGCCTCTCTCACGCCCCCAACTGGGGACCTGGACCACAAGCCAGGCATGTGCCCCGACTGGGGCGAACCGGCGACCTTTCAGTCTGCAGGCCAGTGCTCAACCCCCTGAGCCACACCAGCCAGGGCCCATTTTTTCCATTTACAGGGAATACCTACTAAAGAACGGATGATACCGTTTGTATGCCCATACAATTCGGAGCTACAGTGAGACACTACTACACACACGTTAAAAGAATTAACACTTAATAACACTGACCATAACGAGTCCTGGCAAATGTAAAGCAACTAGGACTCTCACACTGTTCTTAAAATGTAAAATGGTGTAGTAGTGTAGTAAAATATTTTGACACATTCTAAAAAAATTCTAAAATATACCTCTCATATAATCCCATCATTCCATTCCTAATAGCTTATCCAATAAGGTGAAATTATCTGTTCATGCAAAGACTCATACAAAAATTTCCAGAGCACGGAATAGTGGCGAGTGCTTGGCAGGATCGGGGGAGGGAAATCCAAACGTGCACAGGGAAATCTGGGGACAGTGATGAGTGTCTTCATCGCCTTGACTGTGGTGATGGCTTCACAAACACAAGCGTGCACATACAAATGCACACGCATCTATCAAAATATAGATTGTTCACTTATACTTTATGCAGTTGATCTTAAATCAACGAAAGCTCAATTCATTTGTTAAAAGTTGTGTGGGATGCATCAAAATGTGTGTCTAAGGGAAAATTTAGAGCACTCATGCAAAAAGTGAAATCCTAAAAATTTATGATTTAAAAATATACTTCACAAAGGCAGTATAAAGCAGGAATGTAAACTAAAATTTGGAACATGAATAATTAACATTTTTTATTAAAAATGACAAACCCAAAACCTGTTTGTTTTTTTAAGGATAAAAACATGATAAATCCTGGCAAAACTGATCAAGGGAATTTAAAAAAGACACACATTATCACTAGCAGGATTGTGGAGGGCACCATCATTAAGATCCTGGGGACACATACATCAGGTTATAGGAAATATATGGCAATAAATTTGAAACTTATGAAGTGGTAATTTAAAAAAAATAACCAAATAGTTAAATTAGAAAATCTGAGGGATTCTGCATCCATTCCATAAACTCCATCTGCATAGAAAAGCCTTCTTATAACTGAATTCCATATCCTGATGCCTGAAATCCTGATGTTTCCTATGTAATTGAGAAATAAATACACCAATCTTGAATGACCTCTTCCACAAGAAAGAAACCGTAAAATCTGTTGCCAAAAGTGTTTTACGAGATTCCCTATAAACCTGACACCAAACTGATATCATTATACGAAAGAAAAATCAACGCTTTTTTCTGCCTCATGGCAAACACTAAAAAATAAAGTGAAAACTTTGTGGTTGACAAACAGAATCCAAAGATAATTCAACTATGTAATACACCAGGAACAATTTGAGTCAAATACAAGAATGGATTCCTGTTTAACATTTTCAAATAAAACAACCTTGACAAAGGAATAAAATCACGTCATTATGATAGTACATACAGAAAAACTATTTGATATAATTAACCACCTACTTATGATTTAAAAAAACTTAGAAAACTGCAATGTCTATAATTAGTGGTAAAATATTGAAAAACTTCCTTGAGATCAAATTAGAGACAAGGATGTCCACTATTACCACTTCTAATCAACATTTTAGAGAAAATTTAGTGAGGGCAATAATGCAAGAAAAAGAAAAGCAAGCATAAACATTTGAAATGATGAAATAAACCCATCTTTATTCACAGATCACACAGTTATGTTTCCAGATTATCTAAAGGCAACTTATATATAATATGTTTGAATTAATAATTTATCAAGATTGGTGGATACCACACAGTTAAACATAAATGCATTTTTCTCAGAATGACAATTCTTAATAAACTTTTCATATACATCATAAGAAATAGCACTAAAACTCTACAAAACATGAATACATATTTTAAGGCTTTTTCTATATACTTTGTCATACATTTTGAATATTGTCATTTTTTTCTGATATCATGGTAATAGAGACCCCAAAACATAAACTTTACAATACCCTTGACATTTAATGAAAATGGAAAAGTAAAAAGAGCATTGTTTGTGACAATTTTACCTATGGTCCCTAGGTTAATGATCTCATTGACTAACTAGAGATCAGCTTTTTAAAAGTGGATCATAACTAAATTAAATTGTTTTTCCCCACAAACCTTTTTTTTTTTAAGATTTTATTTATTTATTTACTTACTTACTTATTTTTAGAGAGTAAGGGAGGGAGAAAGAGGGGGAGAAAAACATCGATGGAAGAGAGAAACATCCATCGGTTGCCTCTGAGCAGAAACATGCTCCAACCAGGGACTCACAGCTCAGGCATGTGTCCTAACCAGGAATGGAACTGGCGACATCTCCCTTTGCAGGATGATGGCCAGCCGACTGAGCCATAACGGTCAGAGCCAAAGCTTTTTATGTTTTTATTTCTCTCATTTCTAACATATCTTCAGCATGACTTCTTACCTATTCTGTACTACCACGAAAGGAAAAAAAAAAGTAAAGTTGTAGAGGCTCAAAAAACAATCATTAATGAAATACCATCAAGTAATTATTTATTTTCATTTTACTACTTGTAAATTCAGTGTATGCTCATTGGAAAAGTTTCAAAGCATGCCCATGTATAGCCCCTCTCAGAATTCACCATGAATATTAATAAAGTGTGTACAGAAACAGATATATAAGTAAATATGCATTTACATAAAGTATGTATTTATATACATTGGCACACAAGTGAAATTTTAATCTCCTTTGTTTTTATTAGCCATATGGATATGAGTATATAAGATCAACCTGATTAGATATAGAGCTACATAATATTCATGGAATTAACACAATACAATTTATTTAAAAACAACTCCTTTGCCAATTTTGGAATCATATGTTAATGCTTAATTTTGAGTAGCTGTGTTGGATACAATCCTAAAAGTCAAATTAGTTTTTTAAAGAGTATATAAAGAAGAATTTGTTAAAAATGCCAAATTAATTTCCAAAAGACCAGTACCATTTGATAATTCCTCAATAATCCGGTATCAAGATAAAGAAAATCTTGTTATTTATTTAATTTGCACCAATTATTAAACATATTTATTATAATTATTGAAAACTTACACATATTTTGTATAAACTTGTATTTTACTATTCTATTTGTTAGTTTATCATTTATAATTATTTGGAATAACAAAAATTTATATACTAAAACTATAAGTATGCATATACTCTTGTTACTTTCCCTTATGTTCTATATATTGTCTGTTACTGCATCAACTCTATAATATACTGTATTTACACAAATAGTTTCAGATATAGAGTTTGATTTGCCAAAGTGTTTGCTGTAGGTAATTACAAGTGTCACTTTATTATTCTTTATAGAGGATTTTAATTTCTTCTTGTATATTTTCTCAAGTTATGTTAACACTAGCAACAGATGAGCAATTATAAAAACAATTATAATTTACTTGGAAATGCACTTAAATCATTTTATTTTGTACCTAATTTATAAATATGTATTCAATAAAAAATAAAAATTAAACCATTTTCCTATAGATTTTCTTTTGCTTCTGTTATGTTTTGTGGTTATTGCCAATCACATAAGTTATATTTTTATTTAAATAAAATAATTTGGAATCACAATATTAGCATTGAAATTTTAGAAACATTTTATTATTTAACTATGTTTTAGGTATTTATATGAAATATAAATAATATCAGTGAAGTAAACAAACAAAAGCATACCAACTGAAAACATGTGAAAGATAAAGATATATTACCTATGCCAGGAAAAAATGATTCACAAGACGGCTTCCTTCTCAGCAGAATCCATGGAGAACCAAAGAAAATGGAGAAGAACCTTTCCAACGTTTAAAGAAAGTATAAAACTGTCAACCCCGTAATTCTCTATCTATCAAAATTCTGCTTCCAATTTGAGAGCTGAATAAGACAGCCACATAAACAAACCTGAGGCAATGTTTTGCTTGACAAAATGTAAATCACGTACGTTGCTACCAGCACACGTGGAAGTAGAACCACCAGAGCGCAGGAAGAGTGAGCCGGAGGGCCAAAATAGTGCGCTCGGCTCTAGTAGCAGCTGGTAAAAGCAGTTGATTGGAATTTCAGCCTGGTAATTTACACAGCAAACTGCTACATTCTATCGGTTACAAGGGAGTCACTCAAGTTGGCGTAGAGTCCTTGGAGGAGCCATAAGACTCCATCTCTTGAAGCAAGGGAGTGTCAAAAAAGAAGTGGTATGTTTTAAAATCGCAACAGATAAAAACCCAAGAGAGGAATTTAAATTAAATAACAAAAATTATTTAATAAACAAAAAGTAAGCATAGAAAGAAAAGAAATAAAAAGGGATGGAAAAATAGAAAATAAAGGATAAGATGGACAACTTTATGTCAATCTACCTTAATAAAAACATTGATTTTTAAGTGTAAACATTCCAATTAAAGTGTAAAGTTTTTCAGGCTAGGAAAAAAAGCAAGTCCCAATTATAAACTGGTTATATAAAGGGCAATTTAAATTGAAAGATAATGTAAAGTTGAAATGAATAGTATAGAGAAATACTATACCATGCAAAATTAAGCATAAAAAAATTGGGATACATAAGGTAATGCCAAACAAATTAGATAGCCAGGGAAAATCCCAGCGATAAAGAAGGATATTTCACTGTGATTAAAAAATTCATCAGGAATGGAACGCATTATTTATGTGAGAGATGTCATTATGAAATCTACAAACAGAGAAAAATATAAGCAATTTTATTGCAATATATTTCAAATTATATAAAATGTCTAACCCAGCTTAATGAAAAATAACACAGGAACTCTGCATAGTCCTCTTTTTATCAAATAAATTGAACCTATAATGAAAAATCTTCTATAAACAAGCCCAGGCTTTGGTGATTGAATTGGTGAAATTTTTTCCTATACTTGAGAAAGAAATGACACTGATCTTACACAAGACTACAGAGAATAAAAATATAAGCAACCCTTCCAAATGTTTGAAGAGTGACGTAAAAACTTTACACAAAACTGATAAAGATACCACGTAAAAAGGAAAATCAAAGAATTATATCTCTCATGACCAAATACAAAAATAAAAACAAACTGAATCCATAGCTACATCAAGTCTGATACACCTTTAACAAATCTGATTTTACCCAAGAATAAATTCTTTCTGGATTCACACTTTGAAATCAAATCATTTCAATAAAACAAAGGAATAAAATGGTGCAATTATTATAGTAGATGCAAAAAATGACATAACTTATCTCCCACTTAAAATTATAAAAAATTCATAAAACTGCAGCTAATATCATAATAAATGCTGAAATATTTAAATCTTCCTCTGAGATCAGAATGAGAAAGGATTCTTATCATCATTTCGATTCAATATTAAGTATGGCAATAATACACAAAAATGAAAAAAAAGACATAAGGATGAGAAAAAAAGACATGAAACTGCCATGATTCACGTTTTGGATGAGCATATTTCTACACTATCTAACACCAATAAAAATATTATATATTAATATTAATAAGTGAATTGAGTAAGATTGCTGATACATGATTAATAAAAATCAACTGTAATTGCAATCTCAAATTCCAGCAATAATTAAAAGATTAAATTGATTATAAATATAATTTACAACAACCTCAAAGATTATCAAACTCTAAGGTAAAATTCAGTGAAATTTGTGCAAGCTCTTTGCACAGAAAACTATGGAAATTATTGATAGGAATTAATGAAGATATGAACAAATGAAATGGGGTCCAAAATTTATTGAACAGAAGGTTCTTTTTTTCAGGCGATCAATGCTTTCTACTTTGAAGCACATGCTAATCTCATTCAGTGTGAACCCAATTCAAATCCCAGCATTTCTATTAATCCAGAATGTTCTGTGAAAGCATAAGTAAAAAATGGGCCTAATGAGGAGAATTAATAGAAAGTTACATTTCACTTAAACAGAAAGAAGAAAAAAACATACTGGTGACTATTAGGGACTGTTCCAAAGACTGTTTTGCCACAATGAAAGTTTAAGGAGAAGCTATACAGTACCTCGTTGAAGACATTATACTAGGTAATTAAAGATAGGTTGATGGCTTGTGGCAGTTATACTTTATATGTTAATATCTGAGTTCATATGATTCTATTCTTTTAGAGCATTTGAGTATCTGATTACCTAATTATTGAATTCCCTATAGCCTAATATTCCAGAATGAGTCTTTAAACCACGGGGAGATTTTTCGTTTTTATGATTACTTTAAAATGGCATGCTTATATAGAAAATAAGGGGTATAATTTACTGAACATTTAAATGTTAGCATCGCTGAGGATACTTTGGGTTATGTTCATGTTTGTGCCATGTCCTTGGGTAGACAGAGGCCATACAATTTAAGCACTTAAGAAGTTTTGATTCAATGTTGGAGAGAAAGTCACTGAGGTTAGAGAAGTGAATTACCATATTTTGCCATGTATAATATGCTCCCATGTATAGTGCGCATGCATGTTTTGGCCCCAAATTTTCAGGAAAGAAATATTTCATTTTAATTTTTAAATTCAATTATTTATTTATTTATATTTAGAAACAAAACCGATTATGGTATTCTGGGGTATTATTTTGCATACGGATATCATTATTGCTTTCTAGAGTTGCGCTTTTAATGCGTAAGCATAAATAAAAGAAAAACATTTATATAGTATGGAATTTGTACCACCCATGTATAATATGCATCCTTATTTTTCCCTCAAAAATCTGGGCCAAAAAAGTGCACATCATACACTGCAAAATATGGTAATTTTCCCAAGTTTATGGGTAGAGAATGGCACAGTTGAGTCTTGGAGTTGCCCTCCTATAACCCAGTTCTGAGCATCACACTATGCTATTCTCTCAAAGTGAGTTCGGCTAAAAATAACCATTTCTTAGTAAATGTGCTTCCTTTAAATAGGAGGCAGGCACATTCAAGATCATCAGATCCACTTCCTCAGATCTGAGTACTTGCCATAACTGAACTCTGTCCTGGTCCAAGTCACAGCTAATTATTTTTTAAATTTCTTTAATATATAATCACACAAAAACTAAGCATTATACTTTAAGAAATTATTTCCAGGAGCTGCTTTTCTTATGCACTGTATTCTTCCCTTTCAAAATGTGTTGAGCCATCCAGTGATTTTGATGGCACCTAAGTGGGAATATTGCATTTAGCCATGGTCCTAGCATATAGTTAAACACGAATGTATTTTTCTGAAAATAATCCTTTATAAAGTTTTTATACAAATCATAAGAAATCACTCAAAAACTCTACAGGACAAAATGATACTCGTAATACTTTTTCCCTATATATTGATCATATAAAATTTTAGAGTCATTACCATCCTGACCATTATCATAATTTTTCCTGATATCAAGGGAAGTGGGACCCTTATATAAGATAAATTTCATAATACACATGACATTTAAATCTGTTGGAACAATAAAAAATTATTCCATGTGACAATTCTACTTATGACCCTTCGCATAAATGATTTTACTGACCAGAGGTCTGCTTCATTTAAGTGGTTCACAACTTACTTTCTCCACATAACTTGTTTGTATACTTTCTTATTCTTTTTTCCTTTCCCTAATGTACTAATGTTCTAATTGTACTTTCTTTAAGTCTAACTTTTTATTCTGTTTAATACTAGTTATTAAAACAAGAAAAAACCAAGAGTAGATCTTCCAGATAATCATTAGTGATATGCCATCATGTACCGACTATTTCTATGTTTTTTCTTTTATTAGTTGGAAATACAGAGTGTGTTCTCTGTAAAATTTTTGAAAAACTGCAGATATATATTCCTTCTCAGAAATAACTGTGATTGGGAGTAAAGTCCATATATGAACAGATATATGCACAAACATATATTAATATGTATAATAAGTTTATGTACTTGTGCACATAACTAAAATTAAAGTACAGCATGCTTCTTTTTCCCCTTAGCAATATGTTTTGGTGATGTTTTGTATAAACATATATAGACATACCTGACTGATTGCAAAGTTGAACAGTACTCATAGTATGAGTGAGCTTCTGGGTTGTGTCCAGTTTAGGGCAGTCAGGAATGAGGGTTTCTGAATGCCAGAGTAGAATTACTGAGTCGTATTGTATGTGTCTATTCAGCTTCATAGAAGCTGCCAAAACTTTGCCAGCATCCTCGCTGCAATTTCTCCTCCCACAAGCAATATATGAGAGCTCCTCTCTGACACAAGATATTGTCAAAGTGAGAGCCTAAAGTTTGCCTAGGCCCTCTGAGTGGGGCAAATTCCCCCATGGCAGGGATTTTTGAAACCAGGCAGAGTGTGAAGGTGATGCTAAATTGACAAGGCAGAACTTGAAATTTGGGACAGCTAATGCAGCTGGGCGTAGCACTGTGAGGAAGGAATTGTACACAGGAGCAGGGCAGAAGCCCGTATAGGAGTTCATAACAAGTCTTCGGTCAAGGATTGGGCTGCACGAGTGCACAAGACACATCCAGGCCCAGCAAACGCTGGGTGTGAGGCTAAGAGAGGAAGAGAGAGATCAGAGGTCATGCAGTTTCCAAAGATTCCAGCCTAGCCAGAGTAGAGTGACCTACAGTGTCTTGTGAGATAATATTTAATCATCAAACATATGTTCAATTGGACTCCAATATGAAGAGGAAACAGAATGGATCATTAAAAAAACATATGTTTTGTGGAAAAGTGGTGAAAACTTCCCAAGTTTTTAGAAATATGTCAAATTACAGACCCAAGATGAATGGAACCAAAGCAGGTTAAATAAAAACATATTCACTGGGTTCATGCATCATACTTAAAATGCTGTCATCCAAAGATGCCTTTAAAATTAAATTTTACAGAGGAATACAGATGAATTTCCTACTGGAGAATGATGATTAAAATGATGCCTGCTTTCTCAGCGGAATCCATGGAGATGAGGAAGATGGAGTAGCATCTTTCCCCATGTTGAGAGAAAAAATAAAGCTATCAACCCAGAATTGTATAGCCATCAAAATTACTCCTCCAAAATAAGAATTATGTAAGACAACCACACATTTAAACAACTCGAGGCCATTTGTTGATGGACAAGCTACAATGCAAGTAACAACACAGAGAGTTTTTTAAGTGGAAAGAAAAGACACATCATGGAAATTAAGAACTTCAAGGGGTATAGACTATTAGAGATGGAAAATATGTACATAAATATAAAAGACAACCTTTTTATTTTTTAAATGTATCCGACTCCATGAAGCAAAAGTGGACAATAGTATTGCAAATGTAAAATATTTGACAAGACACAAAGGAAAGAGGGTTAAATAGAAATGTAGTGTTGTGAGATTATATTTACATGGGGTCGTTCTGTCATAATTCAAAGTAGACCAAGAGAATGTAAAGATTCATATGCCAATTCCTAGAATGACAATTAAATACGACACAAGGAAGCACAGGTAATGATCTGGTACTTTGACTGGTAACAAATTACTCCTAAGTTTATCTCTAATAATATATTCTTACTTACTTATATTTTTCCCACTGGTTTGTCCCTCAATAAAGTACTAGTATCACTTGGCCCATACTTGTTACATTTGTTAACTGAAGAAAGATTTACTGGAATCAATGAATTATTTAAGTGAAATAAATCAGGTAAGTAAAGAAAAAATATACTTCTTGGGAGGATCATTTGTCTTAAATAAATTGATATATAGATTAGATTAGTCGGTTGTAGGAAAAACACACCTACAAGTTAAAATGTATTTGAAGAAATAATGTCTGTAGAAATATAAGCTTTCAGTGACAACAGTCCAGACTTTACAGCCCAGGCATGCTGGGGCCAACATTTAGGAAAGACGGGAGCAAAATATTAAAAACATGTATTTGAAAGCACTACAAACCCAAGGGAACGAGTATTTGAAGAGACAAGATCTCAATTAGAAGAGAAGCACAGGTGGTGAGACCAAAATATGGCACCTCTTCTCCCTTCAGGCTTTTATGGATTCACGAGAGATGACTAAGAAGCTGAGAAGCTAAGCATTTGACCACAGCTATTAGTAATCTCATCAACCCAGAAAAAAACCAATTTGGACCTAAGTGTGCACCAAGGAGGAGAGTCTCTGGGAAACAAGTCAGGGGTTCATTGACATCCCTCAGGAGCTATTACCTAAATGTCAATGTGAACAGGTAAGAGGAAACTCCTGACAAAACGTAAGGCCCAGCTTCTCAGCCCCTGATTGCTATGAAATGAACTGCCGCCATGCTAACGGTGTCTCTAAAGCAAAAGAAAATGCTCCCTGACCTACAATTATCTCCACAGTATTTCCTACAGAAAATCAAGCTGGAATACAAAATAATAATACATGCAAAATGTGAATGGAAATGAAAGGATTAGCCTCAGGCCTGTGATCCATTATCTCCATTTACTAGGATTGCTGTGGAAAAAATGATGGGGTTACACCTATGCAATTTCAAGTGACACTAAGACTTTGACATTGCATACCTATTAGAAGGGCTACAGTTAAAAATAGTGACCTCTACGAGTGCCGGCAAGGATGTAATGCAGCTGCAAGTCCCATACACTGCTGAGTTGGTGTACAGTGGTATAAGTATGTGGAAAAACACTTTGACATTTCCTAAAATAACTTAAAGACACACCAATCATATGATCCAGCCATTCCATTCACTGAAGTTTATCCAAGAAAAATGAAATTGTATGTCCATACAAAGACATTTAGAAGAATATTTATTTCATGGGAAAGAAGAGAGGTCTTAAGCAGGACAAGAGGAGGAAATACAAAGATGTAGAAGGAAAGTTAAACATATGGGGTAGATATTTACATTTTGTTGGTTGCAGTGATGATTGCATAAATGTATACCTATTTCTAAACTTATATTGTTAATTTTAATGTTATGCAGGTTATTTTAAGTCAAATACGTCTTAGTGAAGCTGTTATAAAATGTGTAGGATGTATGAAAATACGTGTCTTAAAGGTAATACAGCATTACATGCCAGAGTTGAAATCTGGAAAATTTAGAAGCTGATAATCCACCTTAAGAAAATGAAAAAGAAACAGTAATTTAGCACCAGAATAACTAGAAATTAAACAATTGCATTAGGATCAGGGAAATAAATTTTGAACAAAATTGTAAAGATATCAACAAAGTCAAAAGTTGGTTTTCATTTTTGTAAAATAATTTTAAGATAAACTCATGAGAAGATTGATCAAGAATAATAGTAAGGTCATTAAACAATACTAAGAATGTAGAGAATATAATACCACAGATTCTGAAAGCATATACATCATATTATAAGGAAATTCATTCCAATACATTTGAAATTACACAAAATGACAGAATTCACAGAGAAACACACATATCCGTAAGTCTTAGGAAATATCAATAGTTCTCTATCTATCAAGTGAATTTTATCTAACTAAACTCCGTACAATGATTTATATGCCCGGTCCCCTAAGCCATGAACTTTCCATATAACAGAAAAAAAAACACATCAACCTTGCACAACCTCTTCCATAGAATAAAAAGAGTAAAAGCACTCTCCAAAATGTTTTATGGGGTCTGTGTAAACTACATAAAACTATGAAGAATATTATCTTTGGTTTATATCCCTCATAAGAAACAATAACAGTGACAACAACAAAACTTTTTCTGGCAAACAGAATCCTAAGACACATCAAATATATAAGACAGCATGAACAATTTGGGCTTAAGCCACGAATAAATTATTGTAAGATTCAACATTTAGAAATCAAATTAACAAAACAAAGTAACAAAATCAAGTCTTATCAAAAGAGGTGCATTATTTGATGAAATTTGCCGTTCACTTATGATTAAAAATAATTACTTAGTTAACTGAGGAATATCATGATTAGTGTTGAAACACTGAGAAGATTCTCCTCAGGTGAGATCTGAGAAAAAGATACCTGCTATCAACAATTGTACTCAACATTTTATAGATGTTCTAGCCAGGGTAATACTGCAAGAAAAAAGGTTGTATAAAGTTTGAAAGGAAGAAATGAAATCAACTTTCTTCAAGAACGTGATTATGTTTACAGACTAAAAGCAACCTGAAGGTAACATATTTGAATTACGTAGAGTATTTAGCAAATATAAGGAATGGAAAGGATGAATCACAGTTAACAAGGGCAGGTATTCTTTCATGAAAAGAATTACACACACATACACACACACACACACACACACTTGTCAGAGGTGTAAATCTACTTCGCAATTCATAAATGAGGGTCAAAAAATAAAATAATTCACACAGCTAGCGAGAGGGGCCCTAGTCTGAATTCCTCTAGAGCCCACACTGCTCCACTTCCCCCAGCCTTGTGTCCATTAATTCATCTCTCTTCATGCTATTCCCTGCTTCTGAGGCGGTAAGAAGAAAAAGCCTGAGGCTAAAGTGCACAGAGCAGGCCTAAAGAAGGAAGGCAAAATGAGAATCAAACACAATTTGGGACCATCTGGGCCTTCATTCACCTGTGGTCCTCCTGCCCCCACCCCAGGGCTCCCTGAGAGTTGCTCTGCCCTGGGCCCAGCCCAAGTGTCCAGTCCCAGCCCTTTACTGCATCACGGCGCCCTTCCCCTGGGTCCTCCCCAGAGTGCCTCCCGTGTGCACTGGAACCCGTCCTGCCAGCCAGCTCTTCTCTGCATCCTCCTCTGCAGGCCACACCTGCTCCCCGTGGAAACGCAGAGCCCATACGACCCCTGCACTCCTAGACCTAGAGCACCCCAGCTCCCTGCAGGTCCCGGCCTTCACTGTGGGCCCCTCTGATAGCAGCAGCCCCTTCCACACAGACTCACTTGGACAGTGAACTTCAGACACCTCCTCCCCCCCTCCCCCCGGCTGCCTCCACTCTTAAACTCTTAAGTTTGTTTTTGCCAAATCTGCTGATAGGCGGACTGATTTGGCAGGAAACCTGCAGGGCCTTGGTTTATAACCCTGAGCTAGAGAGCACATTTTAAAACACCCATGATAATTGCTGTAGAACTTTTTAAAAAATGTTTTTTCACTTTTATTTCTTGTAGTTTATATTCAGTATTACTTTGTATTAGTTTCAGGTGTACAGCACAGTGGTTAGACAACCATATACTTTCCAAAATGCTCTCTCTGATCTTTCCAATGCTCACCTGGCACAATACATACTTATTACAATATTATTGACTGTATTCCCTGCAGCACAACTCTAATGGAGTGTCTCAATTGATTGAGAAGGGCACTAAATACATACCCTGATGAGTGGGCTTAAATAAGTGGCCAAGAACCAAAGCCTCGCTCCTAAGTGGTAGATGGGGAAGGCCAGAGGAATCCACTGTGCAGCAAACATCGGCAGAGGCTGGATTTTCACAGACCCTGTAGGCTTCTCGGAAACTTATAATACTTTTCTATGGCTTCTCTAACAAATTACCACAAATTTAGTGGTTTATAATAGCACATATCCTCTCAGAAGGTGTTGTTATCTACATTTCTGTAGGGATAAAGGCTGGGATGGCTCTGCTAGATTCTGTACTTGGATTTTCACAGGCCTAAGTCTAGCTTTTACCTGGTGTGCCTCTGGTCATGATCTCTTGGAGGAATCTCCTTCCCAGATCATTCAGGTTGGTGGCAGAATCCAGTCCTTTGCAGTAAAAGGACTGACACCCTCTTTCCTTACTGACTCACCTGCAGCTGACATCGTTTCTCCTGGCCTGTCTCCATTCTTTGCATCAGGCCCATGTATTTTGACCAGCAATTAAATGTTGAAGCCTTCCCACACATGGAATCTCTGTAACTTTACCCTCTGCCTCACCTCTCTTCTGCCTCCAGCCAGAGAAAGTTCTCTGCTTGTAAGGGTTCATGCGATTACATTGGGCCCACCCAGATAATCCAACGTCTACTGTAAAGTCAGTTTCATACCCTTACATATCTACAAAGTGCCTTTGGCCATGTAACGTAACATATTCACAGGTTTCAGGGAAAATGTATGGGAATCTTTGTATGGGAGCAAAATGTATGGGAGCAAGTTTTCAGTCTACCGCCAAGGTAGAAAATGTCTCCCTGGCAGACATGCCAGCTTTGATAAGAAAAAATAATTACCATTGTTCTATAATAGTCTATTTACTATTATTGACTATCACATTACCACTAAACTTATCTTCTAAAATACACACATTTACTCATCTGTTTTCTGAATAGGCTTCCCTTCAATAATGTAATGTCAGTACATGCCCATACTTGACAAATGCTGGGAACTGAAAAAACACTTATGGGATGAATGAAATAATTAGGTTGAATGAAATTAAGCACATTATGTTTACTGTATAAATAATTTTGCCAGTAAAATACAGGATGCAGCAGCAGTGACACCTGCTTGAGTGTGGTTGGTAGGGAAATAATATGGATGTAATAACTTATAATTTTAATTTGAACATTTCACCTAAAATGTCACATGGTGTGCTTGAGTGTGATATTGTTATGTTACAGAATTACATGTTTATGATTTTGTAATAAGAGGTTCTGTAATAAAAGCAGGATGTTATTTCTGCTGGACCCTGTATATTGTATAAGGTATGGTAGATATAAAAATTTTTACATTTAATAAAAGTGACATTTTATTATTCTTTATTAAGAGATTTTGCCTGTTCTCATACACTATAACATCAAGATTAACATTAGCATCAGATCAGAAATAACAATGAAAATGTTTTTGGTATTGTACTTAGAAATGTACTAAAATTATTTTTATTTGTATATAAACTATACAGAAATATTTGTATATTAAAATAAGAGAGAATTGTTTCTTTTTTTGGTTATGGTACATGGAATCCTTTTCATTTATAACACAGCTAGTGAAGTTTTAAAAAATATTTCATTATTAAATTATGTTTGGCTTCTCTATGAACTCTAATGCATTTTAATGAATTGAATAAATGTGTACCCACCAAAAGTGTCAAAGAAACAGACATATTACCTATCTGAGAATAATGATATAAATGTTGACTGCCTTCTCTGCAAGATCCATGGAGAATAAGAGAAAATGGTGCATCATTTCTCCAATGATGAATAAAAAGATAGAACTTTCGACTCAGTATTTTATATTCAACAAATTACTCTTCTAAACTGAAAGTGAAATAAGACACAGCCAGATGAGCAAACCTGAGACAATTTGTCGCTGGCCAAACCGTATGTAATAAAAGTAATGCTTAAGGAATGTATGTTTCCCAGGGTTGCCATAACAAAATACCATGAAGTGGATTGCTTTTAAAAGAACCAGAAATTTACTTATTATCTCACAGTTTTGGAGCCAGAAGTCTGAAATCATGCTAAAGTCAGGGCCATGCTCCCTCTAAAACCTTTAGGGGATTACTTCTTGGCCTCTTCCAGATTCTAGTGGTTTGCCAGCAACCTCTGGCATTCCTTTGCTTGTACAGATATTACTCCAAATCCTCCATCTTCACCTGGCATTCTCCTTGGGTGTATCTTCACAGTTTTCCCTCTACACATATCTTTGTCTACATCTGAATTTAGGACTCACCCAAGCCCTGGACAGATAACTCAATTGGTCGTAGCATCCATCTGATACACCAAAGTTGCAGGCTTGATTCCTGGTCAGGACACATATAAGAATCAATCAGTGAATGCACAAATAAGTGGAACAACAAATCAATATTTCTCTCTCTCCCTTTCTGTCTAAAATCAATAAATTAAAAAATTAAAAGAGACTCACCCAAAACTGTTCCTCTTCCTGGGGATCAATTTTTCCCATTTACTGGGCATGCCAGAGGAAAAAGGAAGTATGACTTAATTACACCCATGTGATTTAGATAGACAGTGAGATTCCAGCACACACCTCTTAGAAAAGGGACAATTAAAAAAAAATGATAACCATAAAAAGTGCTGACAAAGATGTAGGGCAATTAAGATTCATACACTGTAGGTAGGATGGAATATGGTACTGTCCGATTGCAAAACTCTTTGACATATGCTACGATAGCTTAAAGATACACCTATTATGTGACCTATTAATACCATTCTTTCAGGTTCATCCAAAAAAATATGTACATCCACACAAAGACTGGTACAACAATGTGTACATGGGAAAGAAGGAAGATTTGGGTAGAAACAGCAAAGGGAAATATAAAGTTGTACAAGGAAGCTTGAGTGAGGAATGGATGTGTACAGTATTTTGCTTCTGATGATGGTTTTTCGAATATAGAACTATGTCAAAACTTACATTGCTCAATTTAATGTTGTAAAGCTTATTTAAGTTCAATTATATGTAATGAAGCTGTTACAAAATGTGAGCAACAATATTATGTGTGGCTAAAGGGATATTTATAACAATAAATGCAAAATCTTGAAATTCATATTATAAAATCCATCTCAAAATATTAGGGAAAATCAATAGTAAACTAGTAATAGAAATGAAACAATAAAAGTAAGGTCTGTGAGTGATATTAAAGAAATATAAAGAGAAGATTGAAAAATCTAAGACATTGTTTTTTGGTGCAGGGGAGGGAGGGGAGAAAGGGGACTTACATAAACCTCTGGCTAGACTAATTAAGAAAAAACAAAGATTTAATAAGAGTAATGCAAAAAGGAAATCTTCATTCTCTATCCCAGAGACACATAGATAATCATATAAACAACTTTATGCTAAAAAGCTTGATCCATGAAAAAAGAAAATTTCAAGGGAGACATAGCTTGATGAACAATAAAACTTACAAAGTCTCAATTGTCCTATATCTTGTAAATAAACTATCACAAAATACCTTCCTACAAATGAGTCCCATGTGCCAAAAGTCATGAACTTTTCCATACAGGGGTGGACAAAAGTAGGTTTACAGCTGTAATACAAGTAATACAATACTTAATAAATAATAATACAAGAATAAACTGTTTCATGTACTCACAACTGTAAACCTACTTTTGCCCACCCCTGTATAATAGGGAAAAAATAACACCAATCTCACACAAGCTTTTTCAAACAATATAAGTGGTAAACATGTTTCCCAAAGTACTCTGTGTGACCCCTATAAACTATACCCAAAATTATAAAGAAAATAAAAGGTAAATCAATGGTATATATGCCTTATGACATCCCACTCCCCCCACCAAAACACAGCTTGCATTTGACATATAAAAACCAAAAGTACTTAAGCTACAATAACCCCAGGAACATCCTGGGTGTAAACCAAGAATGAATTCTAGTGATAAAAGTTTCAGTATCAAACAACTATCATGAGAACGAATGCATAAGTAAGTAGAACAACAAAACGATGTTTCTCTCTCTCTGAAATCAATAAAAAAATTTTTAAAAAAACTATCATGAAATAAAGGGCAAAATCATATCACCACCACAATAGAGGGAAACAATATGACCAAGTTTACCATCCATTAATAATAAAAAAAAACTTTAAAAGTGCAGTAAATATATACCTAATGGTGAAATATTGAAAACTTCCCTCAGATCATTGAAATTAAATAATAAATTTATCAAGATTTTTGGATTCCATACAGCTAAGTATTAACACACATTTTTTAGAGAACAGCAACTGCTACTGACCTTTTTATATACATGAGAAGAAATGGCACATAAAAATGTTAAATCGCTATATTATACACCTGAAACTAATTTAACCAATATAAGATTGTATGCCAACTATACTTAAAAAAAAATAAATCAAAAAGGGAAAAACTGGCACAAAAACCCTATACTATAATATTATATTTTTAAGCCTGATCAGACAAAACTTGAGATTTTAACCCTTATCGTTGTCACTTATTTCTCCTATTATGATAATAGAGATATTTACTATACACTTGATGTTTAATTCTAGTAGAACAAAAAAAGAAAGAGTATTCTTTGTGACCAGTTTCCTAATGATCCTCGTTTAATGATGTTACTAAGAATTCAACTTTACGAATTAAATTATTTTCCTCATCTCTTGTTTAATTTTGCCTACTATTTTTTTCTTTCTCTTTTCTAAATTCCCTAATTTCGTCCTAATGTCTCATCTCATTCTGTACTACTTTAACAATAGAAAGCAAAGTGCAGATCTTTTAAAATTTGTTGATTATATGTCCTAATGACATGTTTTTTACTTATGTCTTTAATTATGTACACTGTCTTGACCCCTTCAAGTTGCTATAACAAAATAGCATAGACTGGGTACTTTATAAACAACAGAAATTTATTTCTCAGTTTCAGAGGCAAGTAAGTCCAAGATCAATGAGCGATCAAATTCAATGTCTGGTGAGAGCCTACTTCCTAGTTCATAGATGTTCATTTTTTCCCTGTGACTTCATATGGTGGAAGGGATGAGGGGGTACTCTGGAGTTCTCAAAGGAAACTACCTGGAAGATATCTTTTGTAAATCCATAACATCTACCTAATTAGTTGTAAAAACTGCATAGTATTCATAGTATGCACATAGTATAATTTATTTAAAAATAATTGTTTGTGACTTTTATATATCCTACTTTAATGCACATGTGTGAGTAGCTGTGCCCGTTATAGCTGTAGGTGGTGAATACTGCATAAATTGTAGATAAATTTGTAACGTGGTTAAAAAATACCAAAGAGTTTTCAAAAAAACTGATATCAAGATAAAAATATATCTGTTACTTAAATAATTTATATGAAGTATAAAGTATGCTTAATAAGTAATTGACCATTGTATTTATTTTTGCATATCCTTTGATGGATGTTATTAATGCCATTTTTAAAGTACCCTATCATCATTATAGTATATTAATTATAGATAGATAGAGATAGATGCACGTTTACTGCTTTCACTTATGTTCTAGGTATTGCATAGTACCTAATTGATTATATATATTATGTTTATATGTCATTTTGCATGTAAAATATATCTTGCCAAAGCAGAATAGCATTGCATATTATAGGAAATGATACTATATAACTCTAACATCAAAAAAGGAACTCGAGTATCAATCTCTTGAGAAACCACTAAAAGTAACACAAAAATATATACGTAAATGCTAGTTCTTATTAATGTATTACAAACTACCACAAAATTGTCTTCTATAATATACCCTATATTTATTTGCCTGTTTTCCCAGCTGTCTCTCAATATGTAACTGCAACACAGGGCCCACACCTGGCACTTGGCAACTGAAGAAACATTTTTAAGAAGAATAAAATAATTAGATTGAAAGATATAAAGCAAATGATTAAGCAAAAAGAAATCTATTGCTATGAAGATCTATTGCTTAAAAAAATCTTGGGTCTCTTCTTCTAAGAAGATGGAATAGACATATTTTCCTTATTTCTCTTAAGTATAACTAAAATTCTGGATATCATGTATAAAACAGATGTACAGCTCTGAATGGTGGAGAGATGGGAGACTGGTTAGGGACCTCAGAAACCCAATGAACAACAGAACGAGGTTTTTCCTCTCCCACCCTTTTGGTTTGTTTTGGTTTTGCCTTATACATTCCAGATCTGGAGCTGACAAATCTGGCAACCCAGAAACACCAAAAGATTCAGATGCAAAAAGCTGCAACAAAAGCCTGCTATCTGTAGAAAAAAGATTGGAAAAGGAACAACTTATCAACACACAAAACGTTTAGACAATAACCGTACAACTACTGTCAAACACCATCTTCATCTATGCCAGCAAAGGCCGAGTGGGGAGTCCAGATTTCACCCTCACCAGGTTCACCCCAAAATTCCTCCCAAAGTTGGGGAGATGGTTAAATACATAGCTGGGACTTTCATCCCTGATATATGGTAAAGAGCACTCCCCCAATAATGGGTTAATGAATGGATAGCATTTGGACAGCTTTGACTTCCACCACCCACCCCAGCTCCTGCTCAGGAAAACAAAATCAGACAGAAAGTACAAAAAAACAAACAAACAAACAAAAAACAGGAAGAAAAGAAAACTACAGACTAATATCCCTTTAATACAGACAAAAAATCCTTCATAAAATATTATCAAATATAATTATGTTATATCTAAAAAAAGATTATATGCCATGACCGAGTAGTTTTAACTTCATTCTTATCAAGCTGGCTCAATATCTGAAAAATCAATATAATCTACCATATTAACAAGCTAAAGAAAACAAATCACATGATCATATTAATCCATGAAGAGAAACTCTTAACAAAATTCAACACTCATTCATGTTTTTAAAGAACCCTCAGAAAAATATGAACATAAGAGAATGTTCCAAGAAAACACAACTTAACAAATTAAGAAAACTTAAGAAGCAGAGGTGGATTAAGGTCAGTTGAAGCCCTGGGTGCAGAAGAAAATATTGGACCCCTTAAAAAAAGAGAGACACAGGGAAAATAAAAATACATGCCTTTAGAAATCTGGGCCCAGGGCACATGCCTGATGCGCTTGCTGTTAAACCCGCTTCTGTTAAGAAGTTTCAATTATCCTGTGTCTCATAAATAAGCTGTGCCTGTATTGAAGAATATTCTTATAAATGAATCCCAAGCCTTGGTGCCTGAAGTCATGTACTTTGCAAATAACAAGAAATAACACCCATCTTGCACAAGCTCTTCCACATAACAGAAACAGCGCGAACAGTTTCCAAAATGTTTCATGTGAGCCTTATAAAACTTTACATCATGATGATAAAGACATTATAAGAAAGTAAAAACAAAGATTTATATTCCCCAGAAAACCACACTGCTCACCCTCTGGGGAAAAAAAGAAAAAAAGATATGTTTCACACACATAACCCTAAAATACTTCAGCTATACAAAACCCATGAACAAATTGGGTAAAATCCAAGCACAAATTATTGTTGAGTTAGCACTTTGGAATAAAACTAACAAAGGAAAGGACAGGATCATACCACTATTACCATAGATAGAGGGTAATGGTATGACAAAATTCACCATCCAGTCATGTTTAAAAATACTCTGAGAACTGCAGCAACTATTGTAATTAGTGGTGAAATACTGAAAACCTCTGCCCTGAGATCTTGAAAGGGATAAGAATGCCTACTATCGCCAGCTCTGTTAAACATTTCAGGGGGGGTGCAGCCAGGAAAAAATGCAAGAAAATGAGGAAATGCATAAAGATAGGAAAGAATGAAAAGAAATCACCTGTATTCACAGATCAAATGATCATGTTTCCAGGCTATCAAAAAGCAACCAATAGGTAATGTATTAGAATTGATAAGTGGATTTAGCAAGATTACAGAAATCCATAGGGTTAAAAGTAAACACATTTTTATAGAATAAGGATTCTTACTAAACAGCATTATATACTTCATAAGAAATGGCACAAAAAACTTAGACAACATGCTAATATTTTTAAGGTTTTATCCTATATACTTTTCAGATAAAATTCAGGAATCATTATATTCTGATTATTATTGCCATTTTTTCCTGATATCATAGTAATGGAGGCCCCCAAATATATGACAAAGCTCACAATATTCTTGCTACTTAATCCTCATAGAGCAATTTAAAGAGCATTCATTGTGCCAGTTTTCCTTATGGTCTCTAGGTTAAGGATCTCATCAACTAATTAGAGGTGAAGGGTTTTTGAAAGTTTCACTACTAAATTATACTATTTAAAATTTTTTTAAAAATTTATTTATTTTTATAAAGAGGAAGGGAGGGAGAAAGAGAGGCAGAGAAATATCAATGTGTAGTTGCCTCTCATGCGTTCCCTGCTGGGGACCTGACCTGCAACCCAGGCATGTGCCCTGACTGGGAATCGAACTGGCGACACTTTGGTTCGCAGGTCAGTGTTCAATCCACTGAACCACACCAGCCAGGGCTAAATTATACTATTTTTATATAAAATTTCTATATATTTTCATATACCTTTTCTAATTCTGTTCTATTTTGTGCCTTAAACATAATTTCTTGCCTGTTCTGTATTGCCTTATAAAAGAGAAAGGAAAAGAGAAAGACAAAGAAAAAAGAGTGACTCTTTCAGAAAGTCATTAATGATATGATGATGTGACAATTTCTTTTGTTTTCTCTTACTAAGTATCAATTTGGCATATGGTCAGTATAAGTTTTCTAATACAAGAAAAGCATATCTCTTCACAGAAGTAACCGTGATTACCAAGGAAGTGTATGCTCATATATGAACAGGTATGTCTTTGATATATTTCTGTAATTATATATGGTGTACACGATTGGGTGTAAAAATTACATAGTATTCACTGTATTAACACAGTGGAAGTTATTTTACAAAATAGCTGTTTGATCATTTTTGTATCCATACTTTTATGTACATATTTATCAAACTCTGTCAGATACAGTCATAGAAAGATTTTACTATATAAAAAAGTAAACAAATTTAAAATTTTCTAAAAAACACCAAATTAATTTCAAAACCCAGGACAGTTTTATAGTCTATCGATATAAAAGAGGGTATCATTTTATTTATTTAATTTTCACTAAATATTAAGCATATTTAATATATTAATTGCCAATTCATGCTTACTTTTTGTATGCATGTTACTAATTCCATTCATTTCATGAAGTGACTATCATTTCATAATTACTTGAATACCAAAATCATATATTAGGCACATACATATCCATAACCTCTTGCTATTTGCATTTATATTCTATACATTTCCTGTTAGTGAATTGATTCTTGTAAATACTACATATAAGCCACTTCACCTGCAAAATATATTTTTCCAAAGGAGAATTATATTCTATATTCTGTAATTACAGTATATATAAAAGATTTTGTTATAGATAATACAATCGTCACTTCATTTTTTTATATGGAGGTTCATCTGTTCTTTCATCCAAATACTAACCAGGCCTGACCCTGTTTAACTTCTGAGATCAGACGAGGTCAGGCGCGTTCAGGGCAGTATGGCTGTAGACTCACCTGTTCTTATACATTATCTTATGCATGTCAACATGAGCAACACATCAGCAAGGGTAACAACAACTGTTTTGATACTTTGTGAAGGTGTTTTAATTATTTTAATTTGTATATAATCTGTGACAGTATGTTTATGTATTTTAATTGTGAAAAAATTGGACTTTTTGGCTTTTTATTTTTAATATTAACTATTTTTGTTTTTACTTTGTTTTATTGCTCCTATAAATCTCATGAGCTATCTCTTTATTTACCTAAATGGATAATTTTGGATTGACAAAATAGTTCTTGAGGTTTTACATATTAGTAAGCTTTATACATTTGATATTATATGAAATATAAAGAATATTAGTGAAGTGAACAAAGATATACCAATCAAAAACTTCCAAGAAATAAAGATAAATATATCCAGGTATATCATCCAGGTATGGTGGTTTAAGTGGCGGCTGTTTTCTCAACAGAACCAATTGAGAACCAGAGAAAATGCATCAGCATCTTTCCAATACTGAAAGAAGAAACACCCAAACCAGAATACTACAGCCAACAAATTTGTCCGTTCAAACTGTGAGCGAAATAAGACACAGTCACATAAACAAATCTAAGGCAATTTGTCACTGGACAACCTATAATACTACAGGAAGTTCTTCAGGCTGACCACAAGTGACACCTGATAGAAACTGAGAACCACAGGAAGGGATGAAGCAGTCTTGAGAGGAAAAATATTTAGAGAAATATTAGAGGCTATTTTTTTGTATTTCATTAAAAGACAAACAACTCAAAACAAAAAAGGTAAGTAGATCTGTAGATGGAAAACATCATGTGCAAAATTCATGAAACTAAGTTTAAAATTTGTTCATTTATCCTTCTCTGACTGACTTATTTCACTTAGCATAATGTTCTCCAGACCCATCCATGCTTTCTCAAAGGGTAAAATTTTCTTCTTTTTCATAGCTGAATATGCAAATACCATATGATTTCACTCATATGTGGAATCTAACTAACAAACAGAACTAACAAACAAAATAGAGACACGTTCATGGAGAGCAGGCTGACAGCTGTGGGTGGGTGGGTGGATGGTTAGAGGGTAGGGGGATGGAGGAGAAAGGACTCATGGACATGGACCACGGTGTGCTGACCAGGGGGTGGGAGTAGGTATAAGGGGGATAAATGGTAATGGAAACAAACACAATTTAAAAAAAGAAAAAATTGTTTATTTAATTTAATGTGTTTTAACCCTTTAGCCAAAATTATAAGGTAAGTATAAATTATAATTAACAAATCATATGTCGATAAAATAATTAAAATATATGATAAAAGAGAACAAAGAAAAGGGGGAATAAATGGGTTATGCTGCTGTGAAGTTACATTTACAGAAAGTACCACAATCTTAAATAGAAGTAGATCAACATAAATAAGGGATTCACGTGCTAGTCCCTAGAACAAGTGAACATCATGTAAAGTGGCATAAATAATACTCTGGTTACTATTGCTGCAGAACATATTATCTACAATGGACTTCATATTTACTCGTTTGTTTTTCACTATGCTATACCTCAGTAATATACTGAGGTATATTCCATATAATCCATAGCTGGTCTTGTGACTGGAAAACATTTAAGCACTCAAT
>PVJD01014516.1:0-13511 GCA_004026545.1 Mormoops blainvillei
ATCTCATAAAGGTTGTTTAATTATGGAATAGAACAGGTTAATAAATTTAAGATGATGCAGTTTCACTAGCTGTGTTTTTTTTTGGAGGGGGGGCGGTGGGATGAGAGTAGTTTTACCTGCAGTGAATTAGAGGAAATGGTTTGTAAAGTGAAACATAAAACAGGAAGTCTGTGCTCTTACCAAGTTAAGATTTTAAAATCTGCTTAGAAATGTGTATACTTGATCTGTTAATGGGCAAAAAGCTGTTTTCTGAGGAGAAAGTGATATATATATATATAGATCTATCTATCTATCTATCTATCTATCTATCTATCTATCTGGCTCACGTCTATTAAATTCACTCCACCTGGATAAAATACAATTCCTTTTTTTAATGGCTACGAAGTATTACATTATATAGATTTTCTATTTTTATTCAGCCAAGCTCCTACTATTGTACACTTAGTTTATTTGCACTGTCTTGCTTTCTGACTAATACTGAAATGTTAAGAATCCTGTGTAAACATCATGGGGAACTCTTCTAATTTTTAAGTTTTGAAAAATTTATCACATTTTCTTTTGTTTTTACCTTAACTCTGACATTGTTGAGATTTCATGCAAACTTGTAATTTCATAGAGTGAGGAGGCTCTGGGTTACTAAAGACTACTGGCCATTTTTAATTTAAAAACATATCCTTATGGTTAATTTTCTGCTTAGAAAGCAAGGGAATTCTATTTTCTGTGATCATTCAGGAACATTTTAGGATATACACACAATATTGTTGAAAAATAGGAAGGCAGAATCTACCTCGTATCATGTGCCACTCTCCAACTCCTCCTCCCCCAAATGTCCTTCTAATTGCAATAAATTTACTTTTACTTTTCTTATTTTTAAATAATTGATTGATTGATTTTAGAGAGAAGGGAAGGGAGAGAGAAATATCGATGCTAGAGAGAAACATTGACCAGTTGTCTCCCTTACGCACCCCAACCGGGAATTAAACCCCGCAAAAAACCTACATATGTACCCTGACCAGGGATCGAACGAGCAACCTTTTGGTGCATGGAATGATGCTCCAACCAAGCCACATGGCCAGGGCATAAATGAAGTAAATTTATTTTTAAACAATTTTTAATTTTTAATCAAAACGATATGTGCACATATACTTTTAAAGGCAACTGTGTGTGTGTGTGTGTGTGTGTGTGTGTGTGTGTATATATATATATATATATATATCAGTAAACACCAGCCCACCCCTCTCAACCCTTACTTCCAAACCCAGAGGCAAAACACGTCTGTTTAGTGCTCACCTCACCTTTTAATAATATGCCATTATTACTATTTCTTGACTTGATTACATGAGGAATTTTCTGCTGACTTTCTGTTCTCCCTTCCTCTCTCCTCCTCACTCCATATGGTCGTATCACTATTTTTAACTCTTATATGTTACCTTGCTCATTTTGATATAATCACTAAATCTTATTCTTTTTTAATTTATTATTTTTATTTTTTGATTACAGTTGACATTCAATATTATATTAGTTTCAGGTATACAGCATAGTGGTTAGACATTTATGCAACTCATAAAGTGATGTGACCCCCCTGCAATATTCTTAGCACTAGAGACAGTATCTGGACTTCCCACTTCATGAGACTAACACTACTATTTCATTTCCTTCCCTCTGCCAGTACTTGCACACTGTCAAAGTTGGTAATATTCAATTTTGTTCTATAACTGTAATTGTCTTCCCAGCTTTGCTTAGAGGTTTACTCTAAAAGTGGAAAACCACAATTAATATTTGCATTGTAATGATCATTTAAATATTTTTCAAAGTCAAATGCTATGACTGGATTATTTATTTATTTTTTTAGAGAGAGGAGAAAGGAGGGAGAAAGGGAGAAAGGGAGAGAAACAACAATGTATGGTTGCCTCTCACACACCCCCTACTAGGGACCCAGCCCACAACCCAGGTATTTGCCCTGACTGGGAATTGAACCAGCAACCTTTTACTTTGCAGTCCGGCGCTCAATCCAGTGGGCCATACCAGCCAGAGCTGAATTTTTTTCATCTGTGGTTGCGGTCTTGATTGCCAATGTTCAAGAAGATTCCCTTTTACACACTTCTGGCAACAGTTCAAACCAGGTCACATCTGAGGTTGCTTCATGTTTGAAGCACGGTTTCCTTGTACAATTTGAAATGTGTCCCTGTAGTTCCTGTTCCTGTTTACCGTTGTTTGTTTTTTTTTCCTTTGGGGATGAAAGAAATGTATGACTTCCAGATTGTCATTAATTTTCTCCACCTTTTAACTCCATCTGTCTATTGTTTAAACTCCATTTCATTCAGTTGGAACTCTATTTACTTTTTATTCTAATTTGGAAGATTGGCCTCCTATTTGGACCATTCTTTTACAGTTTATCTTTATTTAAATCGTAACCTTTTTTTCCCCTTAAGGCATCCTGTGCCCATCATCATTTCCTAAAGGTTGTGCTGTTTTTTTTGTTTTATGGATGCAAAAATTTTTCATTTATATTTTTAGGTTATTTTCTGTTCCTTAAATTATCTAGTTCCTTGAGAGTCAACTTTTCGTTATATCTTAGGCTTTTTTGGTTATACTGAAGGTTATCCATAAATCATGATTTCTAGCCGCCCATTTAAATTAAAAGATGAGGCACTGGAAACACAGACCCGCAAAGTCTACGTGCGCGAGCTCAGATGGTCGCTTTGCTCTAGGGCGGGTGAGCTGGTGGGTGGAAGTCAGTCATCCTGAGGGGGCCTCGCGACTGCCACAAAGTTAGTTAATCTAAATATGTACCTGCAGGCGGACGTTGAGAATCACGGAAGCCACGACGTAGAAATAGGGGAAGTTCATGCGCAGCCGCCAGGCCAGGTCGAAGAAGGTGAGCAGCGTACGCGTGAGCCCCTTGCAGAAGGTGCGGTAGGAGCCGCGGGCCGCTGCCCAGCGCGGCACTCGCATCGCCAGGGCCGACAAGGTCGCTGCCGCCGCCATTGGTCTGGTGTAGTGTCCCATACAGTGCAGAGCCCAGGGCCTCCAGCCGGCCCCGCAGACACACCGACCGACGGACCGAGGGGCGGACGCGGGAGGAATCCTGGCGGGAGGAATTCTTGCTGGAGGAATTCTTGTTGGAGGCTGACTGGGCGACCCTCCTTTCCCTTGCAGCGCTAGAGGCAAGGCAGTCGCGGGGGCCCACCCGACAAAGTTTGTGTCGGGACCCCCTCGGGGCGGGGCGCCAAAGACCGTGTGATCCCCCTCCCCCGGATGAGGAGGGCGGCACCGAGGAAAGGAGGTCCGGGGTGGGGGGTGGGGCGCCTGATTTATCAAGGTGATCTAGCTTTCTGAAGCTGATGGTCCTTTTAAATTTTTTTTAATTTTTAAATTTTAACGGAAACAAAATGAAACTTTCTCAAAACGTTAGACAATGTCCTTCACAAGCACAATTTTGAGCAGCTTGGAATCGTGAACCCATTTCCTGTTGCCTCAAATCCCTTCATGAACTTTTCCAGTGCCCAACTGTGAGCTAGTACAAATATACAAAAGGCAACTAATTTTCTAAACTTTAAAATGCATTCATTCTGTTTTAATGACTTAAGCGACTTTCTGGTTTTTGTTTTAGATCTTTGGTAATCTTCTAATGGGAAAAGTTATACAAACAAGTTTTTATAAATTGTCAACAGCACCAATAATTAAAACAATGGAAGGCAGATTTCCTGCATAGCCTCACATTCCCTACCTCATCCCCGCCATGAATACAATTCTGTTTCCTGTATATACTTTAAGACTTGATGTTGATATATTGCTCTTACCACATCAATAATATCTGCCTACTTCACTCTTTGACAACTGATTATTATACCTATATATGCTGACTAAAATTGTTCAATAATTAACTAGTCCCCTACTGATGAGCATTCTGAATGTTTCTAATTTTTCTATGCCAAAATTGTTTTAGTGAACATCATGCACACATGAATTTAACAAGTAGCAGAAGAGTATGAGTAATAAGATCCCATCTTTATTCATAAAGAATCACATAAACACATACATTTAGGGTAGCAGGTCAAAAAATTTTGCTAATACATGTGGTTCATCAAAAAAGTGTACAGAGACCAAGGCTCTATACAGCATTGTGTGTTCATTTTGGAATTTTTTCCAATATAATAGGCAATAATTATGTCTCATTATTCTAATTTGCATTTTTAAATTATCGGGGAAACTGATTAACTTTTCTAAATTTCTTAATTTTCCAATATTGTTTTACTGATTGTAAATCATTAAAACATTATAAAAAGATATTATGAATAAAGGAAAATTCTTAGGACCATGTTATATAAAACAGAAAGAGTTTGTCCACCAGGCACCAGCAGAACCAAATACTGAACACTGAGAATTCAAGTGGAGAAATATTTTATTGATGAATGGCATCATCCAGCAGAACATGAAGCTGATGCTCAAAAGCCTGAACTCCTCCAGCTCTTCGAATGGCTTGTAGGTTACAGATTATGCAAGGCAAAATCACAGGACACTGTAGGGTAGGGGTTCAGAGTGTGCTGGGAGCTGATTGGTCAGAGGTGAAGTTGAGGACAGCTCAGGTCTTCCAGCATCCCTCTGCCTGTCTTATGGGGTCGGTCCTGTCCACCTTAGGGCTACTGTGTTCTGATGCCTCAGGGGTTGCATGCATGCATATACAATATTAAGATAAATATCCTTGCATGCATATATTTTTACAGTTATCTGATATTTCCTTGTGATACAATGGAAATCTTAGGTCAAAAGGATTTCATCTGTTTAAGGATTTTGTTATATATTGTCAAAGTGCTTTCCACACAGCTTGTATTAATATATCCATGAACACTCTTAACTTTCCCAATAATGGGCATTGGTAATCTTTTAAATCTTAGACATTCTGATGGATGAAAAAGATATCTCACTGTTTTAGTTTGCATATTTTGATTACCAGCAAGGTTACATATCAAGTATATGTGTATATAGCTTTACACATTTGTAACAAAGGAACTGCTTTGTCAAAAGTTTTGCAGTCTTAATTTTAATTAGTACCTTCAATTCCTGTGTAAAAAAGTTGTACCAGTTTGTGTTCCCTCAGGCAATGTATGAGGCTGTTGGTTTATCCACACCTTCATCCATATTTATTATGCATTATTTTATTACTGCTAATCTAAAAACAAAGCATTATTCCAATTATCTCTATTTATATTTGGTCACTGTTGAGGCTGAATGTTATGTTTATTGGCCATTCATAGTGGCATCTTTGCTCATTTTTATATTAAAAATTTTACCTAAAGCAGGAAGAAAAGTACAAGTAGCCTGAAAATGATAAAATTTTAACCTTAGCCCTAGAGAAGCATAGAGCAGAAAAACTGGCCAAAGGTAGTGCATTAAGCAAAGTAAATCCTCCTCCCTCCCACGACACACTGAATATAAAATAATAATAAGCCAATTTTGTTACCTTTGGGAAATTATATACGTCTTCTGGCTATTCTTTCCCAGAGTGCATATACCTTGATTCTTCTATCTGAAGTACCCACTCTTAATATATGGGAGAAATGTATATTTTAACTGCTATATTGGTCTAGAGAGGTAATATATTTAAATTTAATGGAGGCTTTTGTAGTAGAAGACATTGAATCAAACACAGGTGTTTACTTCTTCAAAACAAATAGAAACAATTATAAAGAAATGCAAAGTAAATTCACTCATAAAATTAGTGAAAAGGGTGAGTATGGTGGATCAAAAAGTTTAATAAATTCCTGAAATGACTTCAGATTAGCTCAAACTGAAGAATAAATCACAGTGGAGGGCATTGCAGCCCAACAGATATCTGGAATGGCTGCAGCAAAAGAGCGAAACATTTTCATTGAAGAATATAATATAATCAAATCTTATTGCTTCTTTTCTATTTTACTACTTTGTTTAAATTCCTCAAAAATGAATACTGAAACCTTGCTTAGATTCCTTTATAATGAGCACTAACTTTTTTTGTTCTGCCAATTTTTCATAAATTCATTGTTTTTCTTTGTCTAAATAGTATAAAAAGGGTACCTCATTTGATAATTTCCTTGAGCCTCATTTTATGATCTGAACATCATAATAATCTTCATACATAGCATAATCCAAGTCCATTCATGTGTCAGCGAAGTATATGAATTAGGCTGAGACAACATTGCACTGGATCATGTGTTTCTACAGGTTCACTTTTAGGAACTACCATTGATGGCATCAGGAATAACAATATAGTTCCAGACCAGTCTTAGCCACATGAGTTTTTCTGTTTCATAGCCATGGAAGGGGATTACAAACTCAGCAGCAAGTTGGATTGCCAGTCCAGCTGCTGTTTGAATCAGGCGGCAATGCTGGAGCTAAGGGACAAAGGTGAAATTAACTGCCCCACTGCATCCTTGCACTCCTGGAGGAGTAAAGTATTCTCTCCCAAAGTACTGGGCTGGGAACACTCCCTCCACTACCACACAATCGCTGTGTCCCATCCCAACTTCATCTTTTCTCCAGTGTCCCCTACTTGCATTCAGAACTTTTGTCTTGATCATTGCCAAGAGATCCCTTTTTGGAAACAGCTGCATTCAATGACCAAATCGCTCCACTAAGGTGTGTGGACCCAGAGGAAGTAGAGTCAGAAATCGTTCCAATGCTCAACAGTATCAGATACTAATGGTGTGGAAAGTTCATTAAATACTTTGACGATTGTCCATTACTGGGTGACACAAGTAAAAAAGCTGCATTATTTGTCAGACTGCCAAGAGATTGGAGAGCTGAAAGCATGACACAGATAGGACATACAGAAACCACAATGGTATGGTGGGAGTCAGCAGATCAGACTGGAACAACAACATGTAACCTCAAAAAATGTCAAAAGTGATGAGATCATCAATAGCACTGGGGGACAGTCAAAGGTCTGATGAAATCAATCTGTCAGGAGCAAGGATGGTCAATGCTCCATCTTTGAGCAAGAGTCACAAGTCTGGCATATAGTAATGGCTTCTGCATCAGAAACAGAGTCCTTTACTTTGTGCCCAGTGTCTGATTGCAAGCTGGGCAGTGCAGGCTTGATCAGCAGCCTGATTTTATTTGGTCTTATCAGAGAACAGACATTTAATGTGGACATCTCTGTAAGTACCCAGAAATTCTGTCAGCATCCACACTTTATTTCCAGTTTATGATCCCCAAAAGAGGTATTTTTAATTTTCTAGTCTTTTATCTTTCAAGTGGCAGATGAAATAACTAGGCCATTGGCAACAGCCTCAGGATCAGTAAAAATATAACAAGTTTCATCAAACAGAGGGTTGGCTGGACTTAGGAAAACAGTCTTAAGTCCTGCCCGTTGAACAGAAGTGTGATAACACTGAAGTCAGTTTCTGACAGTCAACCACCAGGACATCATCTATGCAGTGAAAGCTTTGGGTATCAGAGGTTAAAAGCACTCACACTAAGTGCTGACCTCCCCACCTCCCAACACACACAAACATATACTGGTAGCAAATAGCAGGAGATTTGGTCCAGCTAGCACTTCTCTACTTGTTTCAGCACCCTCAGTGGGAGAAATCTCTGTTTATGAGCATTTACAGTACAAGCATTTAGCACATTAATTTTCTTATACATTTTCACAACAGTAGATTGAATTGTTACAGAGGGCACCATCCACAATGTCACTTAACTGTTTTCCTTCACTTGAGAGTTTTACTCAAACCCTATCAGTTTAGCCTAGGCTCTTTGTGTTCCCTACACAAACCAAGGAATTTAACACCTCTGTGTTTCAGAAGTAAATAGCAGTTCTGGGTAGTTCCGGGCAGTGGAGGAGAGGAAGTGGTGGGGGAAGAAATCTGCAGGAGGCCAGCTTGAGGAGGATGGCTGGAGGCTTTTTCTCCTTTGTCTCCTAGCCGCAGGAGGTACCTGCACCTGGAGTCTTCCTTTCTTCTTCTTCGCATACCACAACTCCTACCACAACTCTACTGTGGAGACTTCAGTGCCATTGGCCACCTCTGAGCTTAGCTCCCTCTTCTACCACAGTACAGTCATAAGAGTTTAAATGCCTCCCCTTGCAAGTTCCCCTGCATACTCTTTTTTTTAAATTTATTTTTAGAGAGGGGGAAGGGAGGGAGAAACAGAGGAAGAAAAACATTGATGTGTGAGAGATACACTGATCAGATCGGTTACCCTCTCACTGGGCCTGCAAACCAGGCATGAGCCCTGACTGGGAATCAAACCATCAACCTTTTGGTTTGCAGGCTGGCATGAAAACCAGGGCTCTTTTTTGTTATTTAAAACATCCGAAATCAATGTAGAGGAAGAAAGGGGACACCAAGTGGTGTGGAAGGAGAGAGCAGCTCTGCACCAGTAAACAAGACTTTTCATTTACTTTCAGTTTGGAGTAACTGTCCCCCTTTGGCTCAATGAAAGAACTTCCAATGGTTTTTATTACCTAAAGCTGTACATCCTCATTTCTGACACTGTTTACTTCAGCTTTTGTGACTCCATTGACTCACCAACCATAGCCATATTCCCTTTTAACTAGGGCTCCAGGCCCTGCTGTTGACTGTTATGATAACATCTCATCCTTTACATACCCAGAAAAGAAGAATCTAGGCCTAAGGTACCAAACTCAGAGAAAAAGATCAGATTTGTTGTGAGGGTAGGGGAAATTGGAGGAGTGTGGTCAACAGGTAAAAACTTCCAGTGACAAGACAAATAAGTACTAGGGATGTAATGTACAACATGATGTCTATAGTTAATCACTGTTATGTGATATTTAGGAAAGTTGTTAACTGAGTAAATTCTAAGAGTTCTCATTACAAGGAGAACATTTTTTCCATTTCTTTTTATTGTATCTACATGGGACGATGGATGTTAACCAAATTTACTGTAGTAATCATTTCACAATATATGTAAGTCAAACCTTTATGTATACCCAAAAGTCATACAGTAATGCATGTCAATTATATCTCAATAAAATGAGGGTGGGGAGAAGGGCTAAGATACCCAGTGGAGGAATATTATAACAAAGACTGGACAAACTTTTGTGTGATAATTGAAAATCCCCTAGAGAATAGTGACTTCTAAAATTGACACTAAGTCACAAGAAAAGTAGGTGGTTGGGGGTAACTATTGCCTTGAAGCTAAATAGCCTGTGTATGTGTGGATAACTTTCCCTTGAAATGGTAGTGACTGGTAAACAGAGAGAGAGGGAGAGAGAGAGAGAACTAAGGTACCAATCAGGTGGCTTGTTTCAATCTAACCTCTTATCACTTAGCCTCTAACATTCATTGACTGGTAGAACAGTGGGGGATTCTTACACCCTCTCACTTGCCCACCATTTATGCAGGAGCATTCCCTACTGGATCCCAGAAAGTCTTCTCACATTTCCTAACCAGGCTTGTATGGGCCCTCATCCTTTCTCTTCCAGAAATCCCTGTTTCTCTCAGCCTCTCATCCTTATCTCCAAGACTGCCAAGCACTATGCAAAATTTGAGACTTTATCCTGCTTACAAATTATCAAGTTAGCCTGTTATTGTTTCATGGATGCTGGCAGAAGACATAAGGCTACAGAATCAGAGACAAGGCACTGTATTATTCACTATAATGCCTTGTGAGGGTTTGTATATTGTTTATGCCAGTTCCCATGCAGCAAAGTCCTGCGGGGTCGATGCAAGGGGCTCATCATGGGTGTCTGTGTTATAGGAGAATGTCGATGCAAGAAGTGTCCAAAAATGTAGAGAATTTTTGAGTTTATCTGTACCAAATTGACAATTGCCAGGAAGCAAAATTTCAGTGAATTGATAAAAATTCTCTGGAGAATGGCAGTTTTGCAGCTTATTTTATTTTATTTATTTTTTGAGAAACATTTTTATTTTTATTTTTATTTGATTTATTTTTGGTATATTTTATTGAGTATGCTATTACAGTTGTCCCATTTTTTCCCACCTTTATCCCCTCCACCCTGCATGCTATCCCATCATCCCCACACCTCTTAGTCCATGTTCATGCACTGCACACACCAGTTCTTTGGCTTCCTAATTTCCCACACTTTTCCCAGCCTCCCCATGACCACTTTTTTTGGTCAACATTTTCTCACCACCACTTTCCCCAGGCCACATACCCCTACCTCCCACCCTCAATCCTTCCCCCATTTTGCTTTGTCCATGGGCCCTTTATGCATGTTCCTTAATGACCCTTCCCCTCCCTTTCCCCAGTTATCCCCCTCCCACCTCTCCTCTGGTTACTGTCAGTTTGTTTTTTATTTCAATGTTGCTGGTTATATTTTACTTACTTGTTTGTTTTGTTGATTGGGTTCCACTTATAGGTGAGATCATTTGGTATCTGTCTTTCACTGCTTGGCTTATTTCACTTAGCATAATGCTCTCCAGTTCCATCCATGCTGTTGCGAAGTAGTAGCTCCTTCTTTCTTTCTGCTGTGTAGTATTCCATTGTGTAAATGTACCATAGTTTTTTGATCCACTCATTTACTGATGAGCACTTAGGTTGCTTCCAATTCTTGGCTTTTGTAAATTGTGCTGCTATGAACATTGGGGTGCATAGGTTCTTTTGAATTGGTGTTTCAGGATTCTTAGGGTATAATCCCAGCGGCGGAATTGCTGGGTCAAAAGGAAAATCCATTTTTAGTTTTTTGAGGAAATTCCAATTGCAGCTTATTTTATACATTAGAATAAAATAATGTGAAGAGGTGTAAGGACAGTTACATGAAATCCATTATTAAGGGTGTGTGAAAAAGCAAAATGGGGAAATCTCTGAGATTGGATAAAAAGTAAAACACATTAACATGTACTTCTTTTATGTTTATGGATTCAGAATAGTTGATAACATCTATGACACATAGAGATGGTATTCAGGGAAAAGACAACAGTGAGGAGGTTTTGTGGTCTCATGTTCTGTTGTGATGGGTGTGCCCTTAGGGGTATGGAAAAAGAAATTATTCTGACATTTCAAAAAAGTGTTGAGTGTTGCGTTAGATGCAAACAGACAATAGACAGGCTCACTTAAGGGAAAGATTGACCTTTGTCAGGGAAGCTATAAGCCTAAGACGTTACTACCTGCCACGGCCCACTTTTACTTAGGAATTTTTATGTTCAGATCATCTTGTTTGGTTACTTTCAGTCTCTGAGTTTGTTGGGTCCACCATGCAGGCCTCCCCTGACCTGGTCTGGTTTAGCATGTGACCACTTTTATGTCCACGAGAAGATACTGAGGTTGGGGGATTCACTGATTTTATAACAAGCAGAAGCCAGCTTGCTCTCTGAAGTGAGGCAGTGCATCCTTCAAGGTAAGAAACTGTCAGGGTAAAGAGTGGTTGCAATCTTACCCAGCAAAAATGTGCAGGAACACACAAGGCCCATGGCGAATTGCCCCTTCCAATAGACAAAGACAAGGAGAAAATATTGCAAACCACGTGAAGCAAGACCACAAGTAACAATGTTTCATTCAACGTCATTTCATTATAACGTTGATGAGAAAAAATGAATTCTCAAACTTCTAGCCAAGACGGAGGCATAGGTAGATACACTTTGTCTCCTCGCACAACCAAAAGGACAACAACAAATTTAAAAACAAAAAATAACCAGAACTGCCAGAAAATCAAACTGTATGAAAGTCTGACAACCAAGGAGTTAAAAGAGAAACACTCATCCAGACCGGGAGGAGTGGCGGAGTTGGGCAGCTGGGGCAGAGAGGACGCACGGCAAAGCTGTGGCTGGTGGACCGGGACAGGCAAGGCAGTGGCTGGTGGACCGGATGGTCCCACATTTGTATGCAGATAAACCGGGAGAAACAACTAGGGAGTGAGAGAGAACATGCAACCCAGGGTTCTGGCAAGGAGAAAATAAATCCTCAAAACCTTTACCTGTAAAAACCTGTGGGGGTTGTGGTGCGGCAGTGGGAGAAACTGCCAGTGTCACCGGAGAGTTTGTCTGAGACACCCACAGGATCCTAGAATGTACACAAACCCACCCACCTGGGAATCAGCACTGGAAGGGCCTGATTTGCTTGCAGGTAGCAGGGGAACTGACTAAAAGCTGGCCGAGAGCCAAGCAAGCAGCATTGTTCCCTCTCAGGCCCCTCCCCCACATACAGCACCTCAAGGCAGTGACATGGGTTGCCCCATCCTGGCAAATACCTAAGGCTCTGCCCCTCACAACATAATAGGTGTGCCAAGACAAAAAAAATATGGCCGAAACAAAAGAACAGATCAAAGCTCCAAAAATAGAACTAAGTGATGAAGAGATAGCCAACCTAACAGATGCAGAGTTCAAAACACTGGTAATCTGGATGCTCACAGAATTGGTGGAGTAGGTAGCAAAATGGAGGAAAAAGTAAAGGCTATGAAAAATGAAATAAAGGAAAATATACAGGGATCCAACGGTGAAAGGAAGGAAACCGGGACTCAAATCAATGATTTGGAGCAGAAGGAAGAAATAAACATTCAACCAGAACAGAATGAAGAAACAATTCAAAAAAATGAGGAGAGGCTGAGGAGCCTCTGGGACAACTTTAAACGTTCCAACATCCGAATCATAGGAGTGCCAAAAGGAGAAAGGGAAGAGCAAGACATTGAAAACTTATTTGAAAAAATAGTGAAGGAGAACTTCCAGAATCTGGCAAAGGAAATAGACTCCCAGGAAGTCCAGGAAGCTCAGAGAGTCCCAAAGAAGTTGGACCCAAGGAAGCACACACCAAGGCACATCATCATTACGTTACCCAAGATTAAAGGTAAGGAGAGAATCTCAAAAGCAGAAAGAAAAAAGCAGAAAATTACCTATAAAGGAGTTCCCATAAGACTATCAGCTGATTTCTCAAAAGAAACCTTACAGGCAAGAAGGGGCTGGAAAGAAGTATTCAAAGTCATAAAAGGCAAGGGCCTACATCCAAGAATACTCCATGGCAAAGCTATCATTTAGAATGAAAGTACAGAGAAACTGCTTCCCAGACAAAGTAAAGTTAAAGGAGTTCATCATCACCAAGCCGTTATTACATGAAATATTAAAGGTGCTAATCTAAGAAAATGAAGATGATCAAAAATATGAACAGTAAAATGACAACAGACTCACAACTATCAACAACTGATCCTAAAAAAAACAAAACAAACCAAGAAAACAGGTGGAACAGGAACAGAATCACAGAAATGGAGATCACATGGAGGATTATAAGTTGGGAGGGGGAGAGTGGAGAAGGGGGGAAAAGATAAAGAGAGTAAGAAGCATGATTGGTACATACAAAATAGACAGGTGGAGGTTAAGAATAGTATAGGAAAGGGAGGAGCCAAAGAGCTTATATGTATGACCCATGAATGCCGAGGACCAGCCTCAGCGTGCAGGGGCTCCTGGTGGGATGAACGGCGTCGGCGTAAAGACGAGAGATGAGACACTGTGTGAATGCAACTCAGACAGGCATAGCAGGCAGCTCCACTCTGCTGCCTTCTGTACTTTATTTTTATACTTTTATGCATAATAAGCTTTTTACTATTGATTTCATAT
>PVJD01014516.1:13611-28895 GCA_004026545.1 Mormoops blainvillei
ATATAACATCATGTTCCAATTAACACAATAGTACATTGCTCACATGGCTATGACTATTCTGATTACATGTCAGCAAATACAATATCAACCATAAATTTAAAGTTAATCTTAAACTAATATTAGTTTCCATTATTGTCTACTAACCTTTCAAAGTTCTGCTTTAGCTAAGCGGCCTATCTATCACCTACTATTTTGACATTCTGTGAGGTTACCTAGCTTTCTTCTCCTTGGTTCGCTTAAGGCCAACCGAGGGGTGTGCAGTGCCTTGCGGTTGCTGGCATTAAGCCTTTGTTTCCTCAATATAGATCACCTATTTTAATCAAGCAATGGGGACTTTTTTGTACTGCCAATATGAGTTCCATTGTACAGCTATAGCCTTACACTGTTCTTTGCTAAGACAGGGAGGATGTGATCTGATTATCCTTTCCCAGAAACTTAGGCTATCATAGTTTACCCATTTTCCATCTTTATTGACTATTCTTTTCCCATTCATATAAACTCCTGTAAAAGGTAGAGGAGGGTCAGGGCGAATAAAATGCTGTATATTAGGTTTACCCCTGGGGGGAAAGAACCAACAACACCTGGACTTCCTTGGCCTGTAAGGATCCAGTGTGGGCCTGGTCTTGTCGTGCGCTTGTGGTGCATGAAAAAGAGATGGATTAGGCATCCCAGTGGGAGGAGGGGGAGTCATTTTATATTCTAATTCTTGTAACAAGCGTAGGGCTTTCTCAGAACTTAGTCCTGTAAACTTTCTAAGACACATAGCACAAGTTTCGTTTGCCTTTCTTTTTCCTCTAAATGCCTCCCTTCCCAATTCTCCAGACCCAGACCCTGATACTGAGTCATTGAATCCTGTAATCATCAAAATCACCAACATTCCTACAGCCACTACCATTCCCAAAGCAATCCCTTCCCCAAAGAGACTTCTCAGCAGCACAGCTAGGGGGCGAGCGCTTTGCGCAGGCCCTCTGCTGCCCGTGACTTTGTCAAACGGTCCCGACATGCTGGCTCCCGGCACATTAACTTGAACTAAGTAGGGGAATGCTGGTGCGAGGGAGGGTGCAGGGTGGAGGGGAATAAGGGGGTGAAAAAAGTAGGACAACTTTAATAGCATAATCAATAAAATATATTTAAATAAAATGGACTCTTGCCTGGGGCCACTGTCTGGAGTTTGCATGTTTTCCCCCATGTCTCCATGGGTTTTCTCCAGATCCTTCTGTTTCCTCCCATTCCCAATACTGCATGTGAGGTGAACTGGAGTGTCTACATTGCCCCAGTCTGAGTGAGTGTGGGATGTGAGTGCACACTGTGATGGAAGGGTGTTCTGTCCAAGGTGGATCCTGTCCTGTGCCCTGAGCTGCCCAGAGAGGCTCTGGCCACCTGTGACTCTGAACTAGAATAAGTGGACTGGAAATTCAAAATTTGACTTGTTTTTATTTATCTTTCTTAAATGTGTGTATAGCTCATATGTATTTCAATGTTTAATATTAGAAGTGTTTGGATTTTTATTAAAAGTTTTCTGATATTTTGTGATGAGAAATATGCTGTAGGAACTTCACTCCTGTTTATGTCAATTAGCCTCTGGTAAAATTGGTTTTGCTATATGTCCTATCACTTAAAGTCTCAGTTTCCAAGAACATAGTGACAATATTAAAGTGAGTGTTAGGGTGGTCAGTGATGTAGGCTGTGAAAGAATTCACAAAGAGAAGAAAGTGTGGAGAGTAAAAGTTTTTATTCACTCTCCAGGAAAGGAGAGGGGCATGGTGTGGAGAGAGATACCAGCATTGAGGGGTGGGGGCTTTGAACTTTTATTGGGTTATAATTGGATTTTTAAAAGGGTGGGTGGTTTTGTTGTGTGGCCCCTGGGCTGTTGGGGCATTGTAACATGAGGCTGCAGTTTGTTCCAATGTTATCTTCTGCCTGTGGCTGTAGGGAGCGTTAGTTCTGTTCTTGCTTTCCAGTAATTTCCAGTAATTTCCAGTCCTGGGGACAAGCTCAGGAGAGTAAAATGGCCATCATGTTTAACAAGGTCACAGGCCTGCTCAGCGAATGGTGCCACAATAGCAAATGGCTCTCACGTTACCTTGTCAGTGAGGACTTAGTGTATCTGACAAAGGACTTATATCCAGAATATATAAAGAATTCTCAACCCAATTTAAAACAAAGTAAAAGAACAACCCAATTTAAAAGTGAGCAAAAGATGAGCCAATGCTTCACAAAAGAGGATATACATATAGAAAATAAACACATAAAAAGATGTTCAATATCTTTCCATTAAGAAAATGCAAATTTAAACCACCATTAGATACCACTACAGGTTTGCAGTTGGCCATCTTCTCATTGTAACCTCCCATGGTGAAGAGCAGAGGCAGAGAAAACTTAACTCTGTCGTCTCTTCTCATAAGGGCAATAATCCCATCATGAGAGCTCCATCCTCATGATCTAATCACCCATCCAAAGGCCTCACTTCCTAATACTATCACACTGGGGATTAGGGTTTCAACATATAAATTTTGGGGACACACACACAAAAAGTCCATAATAATACCTATTAAAATGGCTAAAATTAAAAATACTGATAATACCAAATGCTAATGAGGCTGGGAGTAACCAAAGCTCTCATACGTTGCTGATGGAAATGTGAAATGGTAGAGCCACTTTGGGAAACAATTTCGCAGTTTCTTATAGAGTTAAACATACAGTTAACCGTATGTCCCACTGTATCTACTCCTATGAATTCACCCACGTGCATTGAAAACTTAATGTTTCCACAAAAACATTGTTACACTAATATGTATAACAGCTAAATTCATAATTGTTAAAAACTGGAAATACCCCAAATACTGTGTTTTTAAAAAAATATTTTATTTATTTTATTTTTAGACAGAGTGGAAGGGAAGGTGAAAGAGAGGGAGAGAAACATCAATGTGTGGTTTCCTCTCATGCACCCCCAAATGGGGACCTGGCCTGCAACCCAGACATGAGCCCTGGCTGGGGAATTGAACTGGGGACCCTTTGCTTCGCAGGCCGTTGCTCAATCCACTGAGCTACACCAGCCAGGGCCAAGCATTGTGTTTTGGAGTGTTTGGATAAACAAACACCAGTACATATATACAAAAGAACACCCCTTAGCAATAAAGAGGAATGAATTATTGATATATTTATCTACTTATATGAACCTCAAAGGCATGCTGAGCAAAAGAAGCCAGTCTCAAATATTGCATACTATGTGATTCTATTTATGCGGACTTCTCAAAAGACAAAACTGGAGTGATGGAGAGATAAGTGGTTGCCAGAGGGTAGTGGTGGGGGGAAGGTGTGACCATAATGCCTTAGAGGAATATATAATGCCTTGGAAAGACATTTACAAGATTTTGTTACAAAATAGAAACAAGATAGTATATAGAGAAATACTACATAAAAATTGTATTTACATTTAGGTAGAAAGGGAAAAGAATGTAAACAAAATGCCATCATGTTCTGCATGGTTATCTGAGGTATGGGATATCAGGTGATTTTTATTTTCTACTGGTTTTTATATTTTCCAAATGTTCAATGCTTGTATTAAGAAACAAGCAATTAGAGTTTACTAAACTAGAGCAGCTTTGCCCCCTGGTGGCCCATTCACTAATTGTCTGCCTTTAGTCTGAGGGAAGAACGTTTTCATTCATTCAGATGGAAGAGCATAGGCCACTGTAGGCTTTAATCCTAAAGCATAACTTTCAAGATTCACAAGTCCTTTGGTAGGACAAGTGGTTACATCATACAGTAGTAGTCTTATGGAATTCTGATTATTACCTTTGACCATATCACATAATATGCTCTCAGCTGACATAAGACACACAGAAACACCAACAGAGAGGAAAATAGGTTCCAGGATCAGCTGGGCACCATTAATAGAGTTAAAGGCAATCCCCATGATAAGAAATTTGCAATACATATATCTAACAAAGGATTTTTGTCTAGTGTATATAAGTAATTCTTTAAAAAATATAAATAATAAAACACTGGAAAAGAGTAGAAACATGGACAAAAGACATGAACAGGTATTTCCAAAAGACCAGAAAACATGAAAAAAATACTTAGCTACATTACTCATCAGGGAAATGCAAATTCAAACCACAATGTGATGCTACCACATGCCCACCAAAATGGCAAGATTGAACACAACAACAACAAAGAAAACACTAAGTGCTATGCGAATGTGGCACAGCTAAAATTCTCATACTCTCATAGTGGTAGTATAAATTTATGCAAGCACTTTTGAAAACCACTTGGAAAATCTGAACAAATGCATTCCCTATAATCCAGCAATTATACTCCAAGGTTTATCCTTAACAGAAATACATGCATATGTTTACCACTAGATACGTTCAAGACTATTCATAGCAGCATCTTTTTTTCAAAAAATTTTTATTTATTTATTTATTTTTAGAGAGGGGAAGGGAGGGAGAAGGAGAGGGAGAGAAACATTAATGCATGGCTGCCTCTCACACGCGCCTTACTAGGGACCTGGCTCACAACCCAGGCATGTGCCCTAGACTGGGAATTGAACCAGCAACCCCTTGTATCTCAGGCCGGCACTCAATCCACTGAGCCACACCAGCCAGGGCACATAGCAGCATACTTTGTAATAGCCAAAAACGGGAAACTTACACAATTGTCCATGAAAAGGAGAATGAATAAATTATATATAATCACATAATGGAATACTAAGCAGCAGGAGGATAAACAGACAGGATATGAATCACTTTCACAAACGTAATATCGAGCAAAAGATGACAAATGTGTAAAAATACATTATGGTCTGATTCTATTTCTATAAAGGTCAAAAACATGCAAAATTATCATGTTATAAGTCAGAATAGTGGTTACTCCCAATGGGTAGTGACTAGAAAGAGGCCTGAGTGGGACTTCTGAGGTGCCGGTAACATGGTGTTTCTAGATTTGGGAGCTGCTTATTACACAGATGGGCTTAACTTTTGAAAATTCATGTGCTGTACTCTTGAGACTTGTACTCATTTCTGTGTGTCTGTCATTAAGTAATTTTTTAAAAATTTAACCTAAAAAATGTAAAAGAATAAGGTGAATTTTTATCAGGTCTCTGTAAAATATTTTAAGTACAATGACAACATAATTAAAAAAGAAAACACTAAAAGTTTTGATGAGTTAACAATTTGAAATTTGTATATGTCAAAAGAAATGTAGTGAAACTGAGAAAATAATTTCCAGAACATTACAAATGTTTACTGTGTTCAATTAATAAAGACCTCATATAAACAGATTTTTTAATAGGAAAAACTTTGCAAAGTTAATTTACAGATTATGAGGAAAGATGAAAGAATAATAAGGAAAATATGAAAAAGCTTATACCTTATTGGCAAAAAATTTGACATGAAATGAATTATTAGATACCCTTTTTGCTTACCAGATACAATGGTTATCAAATGGTAATTACTTTTCCTTGGGATGTAATTATGTGAACTGTCTTACACTTTATTATTAGCAGAAGTGGAAATTGATGTAACTGTTCTGGAAAGCAATCTGAGGAAATTTTTTAAGAGTCTGGAGAAGTCCTGGCTGGGTAGCTTAGTTGGTTAGAGCATCGTACCAATACACCAAGGTTGTGGATTGGATCCCTGGTCAGGGCACATACAGGATTCAACCAATGAATGTATAAATAAGCGGAACAACAAATCGATGTCTCTCTCTCTCTTTCTCTCTCTCCCCCACTCCCTCCGTCCCCCCTCCCCTCTCTATCTAAAAATCAATACATAAAAATTAAAAAAGAGTCTGGAGAATGTTCATGCCTTTGATATAATTCAATTTCTAGAAAACTAACCTAAAGTATGAGCACAAAACCAACATATATAGGGAAATATGTATTACAACATTCCTTAAAATAACAAAAGAATTAGAAACAAATATTTCCAATTTAGGAATATTTGATACATTACAGTGTATTGACACTTAGATGGGCAAAATTTAAAAATCATATTTTGTCAGAAATTTTTAGCAATACAAGATTAATATGATACAGATTGTTGAAAAGAGCAGGACAAAAAAATATCAAATTATAACTATAATATATGTGTGGATATATGTATATATAATATACATATTATTTTATGCATATTAATGTACATGTATAATGTATATATCACATAATTATATATGTAATATTAAATATACACATATGTATAACATATACATGCCCACAGATACATTTATAGAGAGAGAACAAAAAAATGTTAATATCATGTAGTATATTGGTTTTTTGGGGCTGCGATAACAAAATACCACAGGCTGGGTGGCTTAATCAAAGGTATTTATTTCCTCACAGTTCTGGAGAAGTTAGACCAAAGTATCAGTACGATTGGTTTCCTCTGAGGCCTCTCTCCTTGGCTTGCACCCTCACTGGGTCCTCACATGCATATGCATCCCTAATGTCTGTATGTCCAGAATTCTTTTAAGGACATCAGTCAGATTGGATTAGGACCCACCTTAATGATCTCATTTAACCTTAACTGCCTCTAAAGGCCTTATCTCTGCAGAATACAGTCACATAATGAGGTACTAGGGGTTATGGAGGAGGACACAATTCAGCCCATAACACGTAGACACCAAGTTTTCTACCAAGTACAGCAAGGAGTACAGGAACAGTAGACGCTAAATGTTAGAAGGCCCAGGCAAGGGTGAGGGAAGGAGCGCCTTGATCATTCCCTGGAGGTTAGTACCATCATTAACACAAAGGGAGGAAGGGAGGGGAAGGGTCCCTGAGCAACGATCAAAAACCCAATCATCACCTCAAAGTCACATTGATTTTTAAAATTTCATACAAACAACTGCACGATCATGCCTGTGGAAAACATAGGAAGGGTAAAAAATTAAAATATTTAGAATTTACTAAAACAGAGCCATTGTTGCCCCCTGGTGGCTCATTCAATAATTGTCCGTTTTGAGGTGAGTAAAGAATGACGTCTTCTGCTCACGCTGCATGTCAAGTATTAATGCGATCTTAATTCCAGGGATCACCATATCTCTGAGTACAACAAAGTTTCTGAAATGTTAAATGTTCCCCTTGTGATCATGTGACAATATGCTCTCAGCCCTGTAAGACAGAGAAACGCCACCAGCAGGAAGAGGAACATAAGGTCCAGGATCAGCTCGGCATTTGTGGTAGGGCCTCTGAAATCAGCGGGCTAAAGAGGGCAGGTGATTGGAATTTGGGCAGGGGTCTCTGGGTTGGAGAAGAGGGGACCCATTGAAGTGAGAGTCCAGGGGTCAGAATGGACTCTCTGGAGGATCAATAAGGGGATGAGCATGAAGAGACTCAAGATGAGTGGGAGAAGGTGGCCCAACCAGCAAGAAGGCCAAGATTAGCAGAGTACAGGGAAGAAAAGCAACTCAGTTGTGGGCCAGCAGCTACTAAAGCAAGGTGGGCCACCAAAGCCTTCCCATAAACATGTCCTACCTCATTATGATGTCAAGTCCCCCTCCCACCTCCAAGTTTTTAGTTGCCCATAGTTTCCTCTTGAGGACCCCTGAGAAGCCCTTGAATTTTCCATAAATAGTGGTTTCCCAGCTGACTTTTCCTTATGCACAGAGTTTAACAGGGAATGGGCAGCACTGGGCCTGAGCTTGGGGCTGAGATTGGAACTGCCCATACCTTAGGGTGCTTGGATAGTCAGTTTTGACTAGGGAAGACATATAAAGGTGGAAAGGGGAGAACTCATTGTCAAAGGGGCCCTCACCCATGACTGAGAGATTGATGTCCTGGCAAGGATCCATGGAGCCAGGACTAATGCTGCTGGGATGGCTACTGGAGGCTGGGGAATGAGGGATTGTGGAAAACAAACAATGACCACAATAAATGATGTGAACATTACCAGAACTGATTAGATATTGCTTAAAGGGTGAGAAAGTTCAAAATGTCAAGGATGTGGCAATGTTAGGATAGAGTTAATGTAAGCCCAGATAAACTGCTACCTGACTGTGTTTCCTGGGAAGGCTCAGAAGACATTCATTCACCAGGAATACACTGGTGAAAAGGGGCACTAGCTTCTTTGAGAAGATCAATAGTGATTGCCTTTTGTAGACCAGGATTGACAGTAGGAGATGTTGTGGTAGAACTGGGCCCCCCAGTTCAGTACCAATGAAGATACTGAAGGATTCTGGTATAGTGGAAGCCAATAATGATTTTTAACTGACCTAGGCAAGACCGACATAATTGCCATAGTGAGCCATGTTATGGACTGAATTGTGCCGCCCCAAATTCATATGTTGAAGTCCTAACCCCTAGTACATTTGAATGTGACTATATTTGGAGATAGGGTCTTTAAGGAAATAAGGTAAAATAAGGTCACATAGGAGGGCCCTAATTGAATAGGTCTGGCGTCCTTACAAGAAGAGGAGTTAAGGACACAGATAAATACACAGAGGGAAGACTGTGTGAAGACACAGGGAAAAGAGAGTCATCTACAAACCAAGGAGAAAGGCCTCAGAAGGGAGCCCGCCTGCCAAAACCTTGAGCTTGGACTTCTGGACACGAGAAATGTGAGAAAATAAATCACTGTTTTTTAGGCCCCCTAGTCTGAGGTACTTTGTTATGGCAACCTGAGCAAACTAATATGACACACAAGGCTAGAGCAGCAACCAGAATGCTGTGACTTGTAGAAATCTCCAGCAAGGGTTAATAGGCATTGTATTCCTAGGGACAAGAGAGATGGGCAGCCAACTAGGGTGACAGTTGACTTGTATAGTCTCTAGAAATTTATAGCTGGGGAGCAAAAGGCTAATGTCAGCCACTGTAATGGAAAATCATGATCCTTCATCCGGTTTCCAATCTAAATTGGTTTACAGATCCAGGGTCCAGAAATTGAAAAAAGGCTGGGCGCCCTTGGAGAAGAACTGCATAATGCCACTGCAAGTATGTATAATAAATATTCCCTCAGGGCTTCCTAGAAGGTGCCAAAGTTCATTTGCCTTCAGTTATATTGAAAAGGATGTTGAAGAACGCTGGTTATTCACCAAGACCAGTGTTCTCATAGGTAACGAATGACAAAGAAACCACTATGGACTGGATGTTTGCGTCTCACCCAAATTTATATGTTGAAGTCCCTCAGATCTTCAATGTGATCGTATCTGGAGGTGGGGCCTTTGGGACATAATTAGGGTTAGATTAGCTCATGAGTGTGGAGCCTCCACGATGGGATCAGTGCCGTTATAAAAAGAGGAGGATGGCAGCATTGGTGAAACTAGATAAATTTAAAGGATGGTGTTGCTTCTGGTTTAAAATCTTCATAAATGAATGCTGAATGTTTGCTATTTGTTACAAGAATGCACTTAAGAAAGGCATTTTACTACTGACATTAATGGAATTCCTACAAGTACTTTAGTAAATAATAACCCATGCAGCAGGGATTTAGCAAGAAGCTTAGGGCAGAAATTTCTTTCTCTTCTGGTGCTAGTTACCATCTGTTTAAGATTATTGTTTTCTATCATGGAATGGAGTTTTGTTCTGTACATAAATTGAGTAGCACATGATTTCTTTTTTAACCTACCAACTCAGTACTGAGTTATGCCCTCATACTGAGGTGAAAGCTTGGTGGGAAGCATTTATGTCAGATCTCAGGGCAAGGTGCAGATGACTGCAGTGAGAACACACAGACTGAGGATCTGAGGAAATAGCTGGAGTCTAACCATGAGGAGCAGCGACAGGCACTGAGGGACAGATATACTTTTGGAGTCCCAGATAAGGCGGCAACTTTAGATTTGGCTGTGTGAAGAGAGTGGGTTGAGGATTTCCAACCTGAAGATACAAGAAGCATATTGACAGAAGCTTAGAGGAGGGAATGAACTAGAATCTTTGCAGAGTTATTATGAGGAACCAAGCTCCAGTTAGTTAAAGGGGGAAGAAGGTCAGCTAGTGGTAAAAATAGAGGGACCTAACAATTTTGATGGACACCCTTGAGTCTCCACTGGAATCTCGCTGCTACTAGAAGGTGATGCCTTCTTCTCCCTCTCCCTGTCACACACCTGTAAGGAAGCCCAATTTACAGGAAGGAACATAGGTTTTATAGTCAAGCAACCTGAGTTCAAATCATGGTTCTGTCATCTATTTACCTGCTGTGTGATCTTATACATTACTTACCTTCTTTGATCTTCAATTCCCTCATCTATAAAATAGGAATAATAAGAGTACCTACCTTATAGGATATTTTTAGGATTAATGGAGGCAGTGAAAGTGTAATAAGTTTCTTGAGTTGTGTTAATTCACTGGGGATATATACATAAAATCATTTCATTTTATTCCCCAACTGTGCTGTACCACTGATGGAGGCATAATACCACAATCTACTTAAGTGTAAAAATTTTTGCCTGCACACTGTGATAGTTTTTGGCAAGCTCATGGGCCTTAATCTTATGATTTTCGGAAACTTTCCCCAGACTTTATATATATATATATATATATATATATCTTTATTTATTAATTTTTATGGTTTTTAATCTTTTAAAATATTTTATTTATTTATTTTTAGAGAGAGAGGAAGTGGGGAGAAGGAGAGGGAGAGAAACATTGACTGGTTGCCCCTTGCACACCCCCAACTGGAGACCTGGCCCACAACCCAGGCATGTGCCCTGACTGGGAAGAAAACTGGCAACCTTTCAGTTTGCAGTCCTGCGCTCAGTCCACTGAACCACACCAGCCAGGGTCATATATATTTTACCTACTCCTGAAGAATCAGGAAATTGATGGCCCTGTCCTTGCCCTCTCTCCACCTGGAAGTCCCCCAGGTGTCCATATCTCTTGACTTGGGGAAGGAGAACATTGCACACCCCCAGACTCTTATATCTTATATCAACTGCATAGCTGGTTTTTCTACAGCAAGATATGTTGGCTGGTGTCTGGCCCTAAGAGTCCCGTCCTCTGAACTTAGAATATGGGGTATTGTCTTTTTGCTTAGCTGTGGTTCCAAGAGAAAAGGTAAGCTATAGGGACAGAAACCAGATTAGTGGTTGTCAGGGGCTCAGATTAGGGGTTAGAGGATTTGACTGTGAAAAAACATGCAGAAAGTTTTGGGGGTGATGGAAATGTTTTACATCTTATCCGGGTGGGGATTTTGTGATAAAACTCAATTGAACTATGCACCTAAAAGGAATGCTTTTACTGAATCTGAATTATACTTTAATAAAAGGGAAAAATGGGAAATGGGAAAATCTCTTTGGGCATCTAACAGTATCTTATCACAAGGTAAATTGCTTACTGCCTGGCACGCAGTGTTCAATAAATGGTAGCTGCTGTTCCCACTGTGGGCCAACTCTGTCGGTGATCTGCCAGCAATGTCATAGTCACAAAGTTATGTATCTAGTCACCCTGTCACTACCTTCCCTCAACTGTCCTGTTACCTGTGGCTCCTAGTAGAGCACCATTAACGCTGCACATGCTGGTGAGGTTCTTATTTTTGTGGACCCCAGGTAAAGTGAGGGTCTGCCTCAGCATTCCAGCTCTGGGTCCCTGAAAGTTTAGAGCCAAGGTGGAGGGGGTGAATCCCTCCAGGGAGGACCAAGTTACTGATCAGTGAGAAAGCCTGTCTAGGACCTCCCAGAAGATTGGCTCGGTTGGTACTTTGGTTTATGGTCCCAACACTGCCTTTCCTGATGTCCCTACAGAGAGGCATGACCTCATATTGAGCCAGACTCACTTACTTTCATTCCCAGAAGCTCTGTACTCTGCACAGAGGATACAGTGAAATAAAGTAGGACAAAGAGACTTGTTTTTAGCTTACTGCTGACTCAGGATAGCAGCTGATAAGGCCTTACATATGGCATATGCTTACTTACTTTCATCAGAAACTTTTACATATTTTATTTAATATTTCAAGCTCTTGAGCCTTGACATTTTGAAAAAGAGGCTTTTGAATAGCAGTTAATAGAGTAAATGAGTGACAATATGGGGTGGGCAAGCATTATGTAAAAGTCAGATGTCACCCTATCATTTGAGATTCTCATATAATTCGTTTAACCTCCTGTCCACATCCATAGGAGCCCCAGTATGTGCTTGGCATTCTGAGGATAACTTGATTTTCTCCTAATCACACACCTCTGGCTCTGAGTTTTTGCTTGAGCTGAATTAGCTTAGCAAACAGATGTTCTCACCACCTCACCCTCACTGACACTGTTCCCCACACTGGAGACAGTGGAGCGTCGAAATTAAAATCCCAGCCCTGGCTGCACATTTGCATCACCTGAGGAGCCTTTAAAACTTCCAATGCCAAGACTGCAACCCAGGCATCAGTGTTTCTTAAAGCTCCCCAGGTGCATGTGTTGTGCTGCCAAAGTTGAGAAGCACTGATTTTTAAGTTCAGACAGACCTGGGTTCAGTCCTGGCTTGGTCCACTGACTGTTGATATATCTTGAATAAATTACTGAAGCTTCCTGAATCTTAATTTCAGCATTTCTAAAAGGGCTTGCCTAAGGAGTCTATGAGTTAATCCCAATAAAGCATCATGCCTGGCAGAGAGTAAGCATCTCATAAATGGAAGCTGTAATTGTATTTTTCAGGTAGCAATAATTGTACCTTGGATAAGCCTCATTGGCTATGATACTGCCACTGCATGAAGCTTGTAAATATATTTTAATAATACACTCTATTGCTATTATTTATGGTAGATAATGGGCAAGTTAATGCCCTTAAAACCACGAGCTCAGAAAACCAGTGCTCTGAATGGAGAAAGAAGACAAATTTTAGCCACGAATATTTATTGTGATTTTAACTCCTGGTAAACTTTGAGGAGATGAAGAGATGATGTAATCTAAGCTCTCCAAGGACTCACAAATCTAATTGTGGGGGGAATAGATGTGTAGACAAAGAAAAAGTTAAGCTTAACTTATGCTACAGACAATAAATAAATTCAGACTCTGTCTGGACTGGCGAAGAGAGTTTTCACAGAGTAGGATGTTGCTTTGAAAGGACCGTGTCTTTGAAATATGGGTAGGGTTTGTTCATTTATTTTGTTCATTAGATTCCACATATAAGTGAAGTCACACACAACACAAAATACAGATGATGAATTGTACACTTGAAACCAATTAAAAAAAGAAAAAAGAACTGGACAGTTGAAACTTATATAATTTTATTAACCAATGTACTCCAATAAATTCAATAAAAATTAAAAATGAAATATGGGTAGTATTTGGACTGGCAGAGAGGATTGGAGAGAGCACCTAAGAAAGAGTAAATAGCTAAGTAGAGACCCAATTGCTGGAATAAAGATGGGCGGATTGTTCTGACTGGAACACATGGTTTGTTATAGAAAGTACTAAGGGATAATTATGGAGAGTTGGGTTCAGGAAGAACTTGAACCCAGATGAAGGGCTGTGAACTTTACCCTGTAGGTTCTTACGGAGTGTGTGTGTGTGTGTGTGTGTGTGTGTGTGTGTGTGTGTGTGATGGGGAAGGGGACCAAGAATGTGAATTAATTATATTCCCCCTATGGAATCTGAACCAATAGAGAAATATATACATGAATCAGAAAGTATGAACTTTGTTAATAATAAAGCTGTATTGGAAAACATAGTATGACCCAAGGCCGAAATGGACTTCCTATTCTTTCCTCCTAAATTAGATGAAATTAGTCATTTAGTCACAGGTGGGAGAAGTCCTGATTTGATTGCATAAGCAGGAAGCAGAAAGAATATTTGCCACTTATACAGAGAAATGGAGCAAGAGGTCAGGTCATTTATTTGCAGTGACTTTGAGCATATTAACCCTTCCCATAATTGGAACCAGTGGAAATAGGCTGTTATAAAATGGCATATTTTTATTATAATTTCAGAAAGTTGACTCCCTAGGACTTCATGAACCCCAGAATAAAGATCCCTAATGCAGGCCATGATAAGTCACAAGCTTTTTTTTTCAGTAGGGAAATGAAGTAGTAGATTTATTCATAATAGCCCAAAATTGGAAGCATCCAAAATCTCCTTCAACTTTTAAATGGTACATCCATACCATAGAATATTACTCAGTAATAAGAAAGAATGACGAGTACATACTGGAACACTTGTACTTTTCAATTTACAGCCTTCATTAAGAGAAAAATAAATAAATGTATCAAATTTAAGAGGTAAGTGGTGACTCTAGATAAGTGTTTTTCATCAAAATTCTGGAGCCCAGAGGGAGAGAACGGCTCTGAGTTTATGGAACTCTCAGCACACTCAACCTTGTTAATGCTGAAGCATTTTCACTTTTATTTGTTATTTATATTGGGTTTTAGTAGCTGTATTAGTGAGAGTGAGAGACAGAATGAATTGGAAAAACCTACAGTTCCCCTCCTGTGCTTTCTTTACTATCACACAGAACACTCATAACAATTTGATACAAGATCAGGGGGTTCCCCACCAAGAAATGCTCCGTGACTGACACTAGCTAGGTGTCAAAATCACAGGTTAAGGGTTCGGTCCCAAGACTGCTCCTCACCCCTACTTTAGACACCAAATCACAAGTCCAGGTTGTTACCTGTGCTTCTGATTGATCGAATATAAATAGGAGGGGTTTTGCTCTGGCTGGTGTGGCTCAGTGGATTGAGTGCTGGACTGTGAACCAAAAGGTTCCTGGTTCGATTCCCAATCAGGGCACATGCCTGGATTGTGGGCTGGGTGCCTGGTTGGGGGCGTGTGAGAGGCAACCAGTTGATATGTCTCTCACACATTGATGTTTCTCTCCCTCTCTTCCTCCCTCCTTTCCCCTATCTCTAAAAGTAAATTAAAAATTAAAATATATATATATATATAACAAATAGGAGGTTTTCATGACCTCCTCCTTGGGTTTGATTAATTTGATACAGTGGCCCACAAAAGTCAGGGAAACACTTATGTTATCAGTTTATTAAAGGATATGATAAAGGATATAGATGAACAGCCAGATGAAGAGATATATTGGGCAAGTTCTGGGAGGATCCCAAATGCAGGAGCTTCTGTCCCTGCAGAGTTGGGTGTGTCACCCTTCTGGCACAAGGATGTGTTAACCCACCTGGAAGCTCCTTGAACTCCATTCTATTGGGACTTTATGGAGGCTTAATCAAGGATACATGATCAATTATTAACTCCTTTTCCATCCCCTCTCCTCTATCTGGAGAATGGAGGGTGGGGCTGAAAATTCCAAGCTTCTAATCATGGCTTGGTCTTTCTTGTGACCAACCCCATCTAGCAGCTATCCCAGAACCCCCCCCCCCACACACACCTGCATTTGTCTCATTACAATGAAAGGCACTCTTAGTGTTCTT
>PVJD01014517.1:0-28793 GCA_004026545.1 Mormoops blainvillei
CAAAGGTACCCCCCTCCACACTTGGACCCCAGGAACGCCCTTTCCAGAGAGCTTCCCACCCTCTCTACACACAGTAGGGTGCAACCAATGTTTGTTGCTGAACTCTGCACCCCCAAATCGGATTCTGAGGGTTACAGATTCCTGTGCTGTCCCCCCCAACATACACACACCCCTTCCCCCAGGCACAGGTGCATAGAGCCACTAGCTGGTCCTACAGACATCCCGTCATGTACATACTCTCCAGGGTATGCAGGACCACCTCACCTGAGTGTACCTTTCCACAAACACATTCAGCTACAGCATGTACATACCACACCTGTGCACCAGAGCATGCAGACAGCACAGCACGTGCAGTGATGCGCCCCACACACAGCATGCGCCCCAGTGTGCACGATCAGATCTCCAGTTCACAGGCAACCCCGAAACAGGACACGCTGTAGGGAGATGTGAGCATGCGTCTCCATCCCCATCACACTAACCCAGCTCACCAGCCATCACACAGGTGTGCACATGCCCCTGCAGATGCACGGCTCGGGGCCATAGCTCCCCTCCATGATAATTACTACTGACATTTCTTGTGTGCCAAGCTCCATTCTGAATTTACTCATCAATGCCTCCCAATCCAAGGGCCAGGTAGGGGTGCAGAGAGGCTAAGCAACTGGCCCAAGGTCACGCAGGTGGTGCCAGGGATCAGGGAGAGGCGCAAAGGCTTCACACCACTGCTGCTCACTGTGGGGAACACCACGGTTGTATATCCCCCTTCACAGCGCAGCTAGCTCGGTGCCCCTGATGCACCCACGGAGACGGGGCAAATCCCATAGGGCTTTGGTGAAAAAAGCATTCCCATGGCTCAGGCTCCTACCCTTCTCCCAGCTCTAGCAACACCTCCAGGGCCACCAGCCCGAGCACAGGTGCCTGCAGAGGGCACGTCTAGATAGCCTCTGGTTGCATCTCCAGCTGCAGGCTCCAGGGTGCTGCTGTTTGAGCTGGAGCAGGTGCCCGCCCAGCTCCGGGAGGCCCCCCTCTGGATGCACACCCACCAGCCCAGGTGGTGAGCAGCTGGGCCCTGGGAGCGAACAGCTGCCCATGTGGGTGCCAGCAGCGAGAGAGGCTGTTCCCCTCTACAGTTTCCAAGGCCCTTCCCGGCCTGTGCATGATGTCCGGAGGCCTCTAGCTGCTGGTGAAGGGTCCCCAGAACCCTAATGGGCACTCGAGAGGCCCAGGCTCTGATGCGGTGAGCAGCCTGCCCAAGGTCATGCTGCCCTTTGCTTTCTTGGAAAACGGAAGCCTGGATGCACTGACTTCCAAAGCCCCTCCTGGGGTTCCTAGCTGCTGAGGGCAGTTGCCCTGCTCCTGCTTAGAGCCAGAAGCCTTGGCTGGCTGCCTCCATGCTGGTGACCTCCAGCAGGCCGTGCTGTCCCCTCTCTGAGCCTTGGTTTCCTCCCTTGAAGAGTGGGCCCTCCATCCCTGGCCAATGAGCTCCGTGCTTGCTGGCACAACCAGCCAGGCCGAATCTGGGGAAGCCCTGCATGAGTCACGACTTTGGCATAGAGTGGGCATGGCATGGCCTCTTGCTTCTCTTGCCTGTGCAGTCTCCCTCCCACTGCCCCCACCACTTCCATCCTGACTGCCCCAACCCTTTCCTGTGTCACTGTGCCTCTGCCTCAGGAACTCGGGGTGCCAACTATATGCAACACTCAGGCCTTCAGTCTTCGGCTAAACTGTCACACCGCCATGAATGGCTACCTCCTTTCTCATTCAGCAGACAGATTGAGCGCCTACTATGTGCTAGGTTGGCTCTGCTCTAGCTCTGGGGACACGGCAATGAACAAGAAGAATACCTGCCTTCAATGGCAGGAGACAGACCACAAATAAGCAAACAAACAAACAAACAAGACAGTGCCAGTCTGGAGCACACCAGAGGCATAAAATGGGGTGTTTTAATAAAGTAACTTGTGGAAGCGAAGCTTCTGTAGATTAAAACCGTTGGGGTTGAGGGGGGGAGGCCTCTCTGAGCTGCGATTTCAGAAATGAGAAGGGGCTGGGCCACAGAGATTTCATTCTAGAAGGAGGAAGACACCTAGTGCAGAAGCTCTGAGGTGGGAAGCAGCAGCTCAGCATTCAGGATATAGCCAAGAGGCTACCCACACTCCAGTGTGGCAGGACCGTGGGGGGCAGGGGAGTGGGGGTGACGAGCACACGCAGAGATGCACAGGGCTCGCCCTTCCCAGCCCCCTGCAGGGCAGGCCAGGCTGGTTCAGACCAGGGCTGGGGAAGCCGGCGGAGCAGGGGAGTGGGGAGTGACACGATCTGATTTACAGTTTGGAAGCATTGGTCTTGCTGCGGCAGGCAGCATGGATTGGAGGGGCTAGGGAGGAAGGAGGGGGAGAGCGACTGCAGCGGTCCAGGCTGGAGACGAACCTTGCTGACTGCTTGGAGCTCGGTGTGCACCCAACCCAGGGTCAGTGGACTCCACCTCTTAGAGAAAGCGTCCTCTCCCCTCCCCCTACAGTCTCCACCCTCCACTCTGCCCTAGCCCCTCACCCAGTGGGATGGCGTGTCTGCCTGTCTGGAGTGTCCACGAAGGGCCTGGCCTGCAGGCTTCCAGAAAAGTATGACAAATGAATCCCAGAGGCTGGCCTCCTAGGGCTGCACACACGGCCACATGCCTGCTCTTCCTATGTGTCCCACATACTCACTTGCATCTTGGGGCAGGAGCCTGGAGGGTGGGATCGGGAGATCTGGGGGCAGAAGGCGCCCTAGAGCCTGAAAATGGCGTGAAGGTTCTTCCAGCTGAGTGCGTGGGAGACAGTGGCCACAGGGTAATAACAACCTTGGGGAGACCCTGCTGAGGAGTGGCCAGGGGACAAAGGGGAGCAGGATCAAGTCCCAACGACCCCCTGAAGGGGTTCTCCGGGCAGAGGCTGTGTCTCCAGGGCCCCTTGGAGAGCTCTCTGCGTGTTCTTCCAGACCATGAGAGCTTTGGCCTGGGCAGAAGGAAAGAACAGGGCGGAAGCGAGCTCTGGAAAGTGGGAAGAGGGGGGTGTGGGGGGAGACCCAGGGCGGGATCCAGGCTTTGGAACGTTGGAGGTTTCCGGCCACAGAGGCAGGGCCTCAGGGGAGCCAAGAGAGGCGGGGAGAGACACACATCGAGGAACAGAGACAGGAGTTGGGAGGAGAGGGACCTGGGAGGAGCTGGGAGAGGTGGGGGCCACGGGGCTGGGGATCTGCGCACACACCAGTCCCCAGAGACACCCCCTCCCCAGAGACATTTGTCTGCAGCCTTGGGTGTCGTGAGCCCACCCTGATGCAGGCAGCCTGGCTCCTTGGGGCCCTGGTGGTCCCTCAGCTGCTGGGCTTCAGCCACGGGGCTCGGGGGGCTGAGGGGGAGTGGGAGGGGGGCTGGGGAGGTGCCCAGGAGGAGGAGCGGGAGAGGGAAGCCCTGATGCTGAAGGTGAGTTGGGGAGTGGCTGGGTGTGTGTGTGGGTGGGTGGTACGACAACTGTGGGCTTGGGAGGGGGCATTCCATGGTCAGGGAAATGGGCAAGAGGGAGTGATGGGACAGGTTGAGAGGATGGGGGTGACTGGTTCACAGAAGGGACTGGCGCGGGGGGGGGGGGGACAGTGAGGTAGCTTACAGCTGGAGAGGGATGCTTGGAACATCTGGGGAGTCAGAATGGGGAGACAGGCTGTCCCTCACTGTCCCTCCCCTGCCTCAGCATTTACAGGAGGCCTTGGGGCTTCCTGCTGCAAGGGGGGACGCTGCGAGGGGGGACGAAAATCCCGAGGGAACACCTGAAGACAAAGGGGTCCTGGAGACTGAGGAGGACGGTCAGGGGGAGGAAGAAGAGGAAGCAACGCCAATCCCCTCCTCCAACCCGAGCCCCACTCCCACCCCAGAGGACATTGTCACTTACATCTGTGAGTTATCATTAGCTCCGCCCTGCCCCCCAGGCCTCCGCCATCATTTTCCGCAAAATGAACTTGTGCTCTTACTGCCAGGGAACCTTTCAATTGCTCACTGCCCGGCCCGTCGCGCCCACACCCCCATGAGCTCCAGGTCTCAGCCTTGACTCCCAAAGGCCCGGGCCCACAGACCTTCCAGGACTCCAGAGTCCCCCCCACCCCACCCCGATAAACTCTGCCCCTAGAGGCCTTAGGTCCTTGTCCCCTCAGGTCCTCCGGTCCCCCGATTTCGCCTTCAAAGTCCCCGTCCAACGTGCTCCCTGTCTGTCCGCAGTGGGCCGCCTGGCCGGCCTGGACGCAGGCCTGCACCAGGTGCACGTTCGTCTGCACGTGTTGGACACCCGCGTGGTCGAGCTGACCACGGGGCTGCGGCAGCTGCGGGAGGCGGTGGGCGACACCCGAGACGCTGTGCAAGCCCTGCAGGAGGCGCAGAGCCGCGCTGAGCGCGAGCATGGCCGCTTAGAGGGTGAGTCTGCACCGCGCGGGGCTGGGAAAGCGGGACGTTCCGAGTCTGGCGCGGGACTAGTGGGAGGAGGGGGCTCGGAGAGGTCTGGGGACCCTGGGCATCACGGGTGAGGGGGGGTCCTGGAGACTGGGGTGTATTGGCTGATGCGGAGGTTAGAGTGGCGGGGAGGCTGAGTGCCGAGAGCAGGCAGGCGGTGGGGGAGGCACACTCGCCACCACGCTGTAGATCCTCGGACCCCCACTCTACCCGCGCCACGCCCCCTACAGTCCGGTCCCTACAGTCTGGCACCGCCCGAGGCGGCCCTGACTCCGCCTCCTTGCTGGATTCTGGCCCCGCCTCCTCCCAGCCCTGTCTCGTAGGCTCTTACCCCGCCTTCTCCCCGCCCCGGGAGGTTCTGACCCCGCCCCGCCCCGCCCCCCGAGGACCTGACCCCGCCCCGCCCGCAGGATGCCTGAAGGGGCTGCGCCTTGGCCACAAGTGCTTCCTGCTCTCGCGCGACTTCGAGGCGCAGGCGGCGGCGCAGGCGCGCTGCGTGGCGCGAGGCGGGAGCTTGGCACAGCCGGCGGACCGCCAGCAGATGGACGCGCTCACTCGCTACCTGCGCGCGGCGCTGGCTCCCTACAACTGGCCCGTGTGGCTGGGCGTGCACGACCGGCGCGCCGAAGGCCTCTACCTCTTCGAGAACGGCCAGCGCGTGTCCTTCTTCGCCTGGCACCAAGCGCCCCGCCCCGAGCCCGGCTCCGAGCCCAGCGCCGCGCCGCACCCGCTCAGCCCCAACCAGCCCAACGGCGGCGCACTGGAGAACTGCGTGGCTCAGGCCTCGGACGACGGCTCCTGGTGGGACCACGACTGCGAGAGGCGCCTCTACTACGTATGCGAGTACCCCTTCTAGCGGGGCGGGTCCCCGCCTCTGCTTTCCATCCCGCCACCCGCCCTTTGCCAAGGCCATGCACCCTGCGAAAATACCCTTCCCTTCCTCCCTCCTTTCCTTGCCTGTGTGTTTCCTGGGAGCGGCGAGCACCAGGCTTAGGTCCGGCGACAATAAAGCCTTATGGGTTCTGACTTGAGCGGGCAGTGGAAGCACTTGGCATTTATCTCGCCGCGCGGCAGGCCGGGAAAGGCAAGATACCTGGCCTTTGGATGCCCCAGAATCAGAGTGATGGAGACCGCACTTGTGCATGTGTACACACAGTCATCCGCTCCTGCACACAGATGTGTGCATAAGTGCACATGCTGCTGACGCCTTTGTCCCCATTGTGCTCTCCACTCGGGGCCTTTGGGACCCGGGGCCTTTGGGACCCAGGGCCTGTCAATCATTTCCCCGGGTCTTGGTCCTGATCAAAGATGTCTGGGAATCTCAAAGGGGCTGAAGGCTCTTGACAAGTTTTGTAAGAAAGACCCCATTTAATATTGCTCAGTGTGTCTCAAACTTGTTTCACCAGATGGTACTGAAACGTCAGGCACCCCTCCACTCCCTTCCCTTTCCGCCACCCCCAGGGACCTGCTTTGAGACACAGACTTGACGACCTGCCAGCCTGGAAGTGTAGGGTTCCCTCCCAGTGTTCCCTCCTCTACTCCCTGCCTGTGAGGCCACGAGCCAGTCTCTTCCCTGCTCTGCGCCTCGGTTTCCTCATCCGAACAGGCACAATCCTAACCCCTACCTTGTATGACTCTTGGGATGTTCAGGTGAACCCAGGGACATGAGTGTTGGGGAAACGGTGGAACATGAGCTACACGAAACCTCTCCTTCCCCACCATTCTCCCTACCTTTTTCCCTGGGGCAGTAAGGACACCCAGAAATTACCCCAGTGTCTCTCTCAATACTGGCATCATGGTCCTGACCCTGACATCATCGTGGAACCCAGGAGCAGAAGTGTCGGTGTGACCCTGTCTGTCCTTAACAGCTCTTTCCCGTCCCTCAGCTGTGGCACCACCAGTCTCAAGTGTCACCATTGGATCAACCAGTGTCAGCCACTCCTGTTATTTCCAAAAAGGGGTGAGCACCACATGACCCCTGCCCCCTTCAGGAGCCATTTCTCAGCCCCACAGCTCCCATAGGAGGTGCAGAATGGGAGGCTGGACGGTGTGGAGGTGGCCTCTGGTCGTGAAAACCGTGCTCAGAATTCTTCCCCCTGAGCTTGTTTTCCAGGGTGGGGGCGAGGCGACCAGAGGACATTGATGAGTATCTGTTACTGCCCAGGAGGGGTCCATCCTTATAGACTTGACATTTCGGGAAGTACGTGGATTGGGCAGTTCCGTGGTCATACGTGCCTGGACTCTGGACACAGACGGTCCAAGTTCTAGTCCTACCTAGGCCATTTCCTGCTGGGCAAACTTGAGAGAGACTTATCTCCTAAGCCTGCGCTGATGAGCCTGACTGGGGGACAGTTGTGGAGCAAGGCTGGGTGTGATCGCCTCCGTGCGCCCAGCATCCCCTGGCACATGGGAGCCCGTTGAATGGAGGATGGCTGCGTGGGGCCAGGCTGGGGACCCTGAGATGAGTCGGATCTCTTAACTGCTTCTCTCCCTCCGGGCTTTTACAGGGTCTGAGGCGTTCGCCATCACGCCCTCCATCACTCTCGATGCCACTGTCTGGCGAATGTCTGTCATATCAGCCCAGAGACAGGGAGTTGTGGGGGCGCACAGAGAGGCCCGAGGTGGTGAATGGAGGGCGATTGCTAGGACTCTGTGCATCAGATCAGCGCGCCTGTACGCAGCATTCTGAGTTGATTTCTGATTCAGGCCTGCGTATGAGAACCCTTGCCCCTCCCCCGAGAAGCCCTCCCAGGCCAACCAAGGGTCAGCATTCGCCAGTGCCCCCTCCCTGGCTTTCCGCGGGCCACCTGCTTTGAGAGCGCGGAGCCGCCGACCAGAGAAAGCCTCAGCAACTGGTTGGGGTCGATGCGTTCATGGACCCCAGGGAAATGGTGGAGGCAGGTCTCAAGGCCCGAGATGATTCAGCCGCGGGAAGAACTACTGGTAGCCGCACGGGCTTGTCAGGACTACAAATCCCAGGCAGCTGAGCGACAGGATCCCCTCCAAAGCCTTCTCAGAACTACGTTTCCCGGCAGCCATCGGGTGCCTTACGCAGGTCCTTCCGCAAGCCTTGCCCCCTCCTTCCACGTGCTTTTTGCCCATATTTTCCCTCTGCAAGCTTAGCACCACGCCCTTCGCAATAACCACGGCCCTCAGCAGTCTCCAATCAGAGTTCACACTCTAGCGTCCCCGACCCATAGGGGGCTCGCCCTGAGGCACTATGGGAAATGTAGTCCGGTCACGCGTTAAGCGGTAGAAAAACCCAAAGGCGACGAGTCTAACATTGTTTTGGCTTAGCCTGCAGCCGGCGCTCAGGTCTTTTCGACAAGAGTTTTTCAAAATAGGGGTGAATTTCCATGGGTAGAGCATAACCATATTTAAAAGAAGTGAAATAAGTTCATAGAACACGGTTAGAAATAGTTACCAAAATTTGAATGTCTAAGTACTAAATTACTTAACGATTTAGTCCAAAAATTCTGCCTGTGCCTGCAAAAAGTTTACTAAACACTGATCCGAACCAACTTAGCTTTTAATAATAAAAAGACCTTTTTATTTGTAAGTAATTGTTTTAAAGATTTTATTTATTTATTTTTAGAGGGGAAGGAAGGGAGACAGAGAGGGAGAGAAACATCAATGTGCAGGTGCCTTTCGCGTGTCCCCCTACTGGGGACCTGGCTGGCAACCCAGGCATGTGCCCTGACTGGAGAATCGAACTAGCGACCCTTTGGTTTGCAGGCCTGCACTCAATCCACTGAGCCGTACCAGCCAGGGTGTAAATAATTTTAAACGTACAGATAACTTATACAAATACAAATAGTATTTTGTATTTTATATACCCTTTACCCAGATTTATCTATTGTTAACAGCTGACCTCAATTGCTTTATCTTTATGTCTATCGATCTGTCCATACATCCATCCACCCACCATCCACCCATCACCCACTCATCCATCCTAACCCAATCACCAAGGACAAACTAAAGTCAGGTTTACTGACCCATTACAATGAAGGAGACCTCATTCCATGGAGGAGCTGTGGTCGAGCTACAGGATTTGGGGACAGAGAGGAATTGGGTGAAATTTAAGTGAAACGGTGTTTTCGTAGCTTCAAAGCAAAGCAGGAATGGGTGTAAATGAGTCAACATCAGGTCTGCACTGCAAAGTGGACTCAGGGTACTGTTTCTTCAGAAACTATGAAGTTAAGATAAATGTTATGTCGTGCCCAGCTCTGCATCAAGGCTGAAAATTGAGGTGTCTTGTCTGTGTCAAAGTGCCTTAGATCTTCCAGGTAAGAGTAGGAGGTTTCATTCTTTTTTCTTTTCTTTTTTTAAGGTTTTATTTTCAGAGAGAGGGGAAAGGAGGGAGGAAGAGTAGGAGAGAAACATCATTCTGTTGCCTCTCTCACGCCACCAAATGGGGACCTGGCCTGCAACCCAGGCATGTGCCACACCAGCCAGGGCAGACGTTTCATTCTTATGGCTACACTTGTAAACAGCGAAGTTTCCAAAAGCCTACAATTTTAGAGAACAAAGTTTCTCAGTGAGCAAGATAGCAGTAGTCACAAAAGGGGGTCATTAGGATACTTTACACCCTAACCCTGAGAGAGATGTTTCACGTTGACTTGGCAGCTGGCTTTATCTGCGTCCAGAGATGGTGGGCAGATTTTTTACAGTCGTAGGTGGTTTTCATTTCTCAGCATATAGGCATGTAGACATATTTAAGGGTTAGCTACAAACACCATGGCCTGTTACCCCTAAGTACTTCAGCGTGCACTTCCTGAGAGTACAGATACTCTCTTACGTAACCACAGTAATCAACCTCAGTAAGTGTAACATTTTCATAATTCTTTTATTTAATCTACTGGTGATATTCCAGTTTTGTCAGTTGACCCAAATGCACTTTCCCCTCAAGTTCAGTTTCCAGCCTGGGGTCCCACATTTCATGCAGCTGTCATGTCTCCAAGAACCTAGAACTTTTCCATTTCAATGATACCGATATTACAAAGAATAACTCTTCCCCCACTCCCTCACCCCTCTCCTTAAAAAAAAAAAAAAAAAGAAAATAGGAGTTCCTCACTCATGCTTACCTGCTGTTTCCTTATAATGATAAGATCCAGGTTATACATCCTCCCCCAGAGTACATGAGGTGAGGCTTGTGGTATGAAATGGGCAAAGCAGGGAATGGTTTATTTTGTTGTAATTACGTCATTTTTCCGTCATCAGGGGTTCACCTTGCACATGACTCCTTCCTGGCTCGTGCGGGTTTTCTTTCCCCTGCTGGTCCCAGGTTTTTCATTCATTCCTTTGAAGGATGTCTCCTGTGCTCCACCCCCAAGCCACCACTTCCTTCTGAAATGCCAGCCTCATCGTGGTCCACGGCGGGATGCTTCTTTTCAAACCACAAACCAAGCCCACGGCAGGATGAGCACAGGTTTTGGAAATCCCTGTGGGGAGGCAAGGCACCGCCCCCTCGAAATCCCTCTTTGCACCTGTTCCAAACACAACTGGGTTCTGACAGATCCTGGCAGCCTTGTGGGCAGGAAGTCATGGCTGGTAGAGGTGGGGGACAGAGGTGGCAGGGAGTGGAATACCAGCTCTGCCTTAAACGCAACGTTTTTGGCAGTTTTGTAGTATCTGATCCATGTGAAATAATATATGTGTAAACATCGAGGCACAAAAAGGCCACCTGTTAGCCCACAACTCTAAGAATAGGGTGTTAGTCCCGACCGTGTGGCTCAGTTGGTTGCAGCGTCAGCCCGGACACCGAAAGATTGTGGGCTACTGATATTCTCTGTCACATCGATGTCTGGCTGGCTGGCTGTTTGTCTCTCTCCTTTCCTTTCTCTACAAAATCAATAAAAAAAACAAACAAACACATATCCTCAGGTGAGAATTAACAAAAAAAAAAAGAAAAAAGCGCCCTGGCTGGTGTGGCTCAGTGGATTGAGTGCCAGACTGCGAACCAAAGGGTCGCCGGTTCAATTCCCGGTCAGGGCACATGCCTGGGTTGTGGGCCAGGTCCCCAGTAGGGGGCGCACAAGAGGCAACCACACACTGATGTTTCTCTCCCTCTCTTTCTCCCTCCCTTCCCCTCTCTAAAAATGGATGAGATCTTTTTTAAAAGAAAGAAGAAGGGGCTACTCTTAAGTCACCTTTCCCTTATCCCATCCCTTACTCCTTGGCACCCCTAGGGCTGCCATAACAAAGTGCCACAGACTGGGTGCTTTAAACACACATTATTGCTCACAGCTCTGGAGGGTAGAAGTCTGAAATAAAAGGTGTCATCAGGGTTGGTTCTTGGGCCTCTCTCCGTGGCTTGTAGATGGCCACCTTCTCGCTGTGTCTTCTTCTTCCATGCTTGGGCACTCCTGGTGTCTGTTCAAATTCTCTCTTCTAATAAGGGCACCAATGAGCTTGGAATAGGACCCACCCTGATGGCCTCATTTTAACTTAATCGTGTCTTTGAAGGTCCCTTTTCCAAATACAATCATATCCCGGAGTGCTGCGGGTTAGGGCTTCAACATACGGATTTGGGGGGAGACACAGCCATCTCTTGTTGTATGTCATCTGCAGCTAGCCTTATTATTATTATTAAAGTCTTTTTTAAAGAGTGGTTTTCGGTGCAGAGATTTCCCGTACACCCCCTGCCTGAAACATGCATAGCTCTGCCATTATCAACGCTCCCCACAAGAGTGACAAAACTTATATGGACATAGCGTTGTCACCCAAAGTTTACACACAGGCTACACTCTTGGCGTTTGTACATTCTGTGGGTTTGGGAAAATGTATAATGACACGTGTCCGTAATTACAGGATTGTACAAAGTATTTTCCCCTGCCCTAAAAATCCTCTCTGCTCTGTCTGTTCATTCCTTCCCCACCATCCCCTGGCAACCAGTCACCTTGTTACTGTCTCCATAGTTTTGACTTTTCTAGACTGTCCTGTAGTTGAACTCACACAGTGTATGGCCTTATATAGGTTGGCTTCTTTCGCTTAGTGATATGCATTTAAGGTTCCTCCATGTTGCCGCATGGCTTGATAGCTCATTTTTTTTCCTTTTAAAAAAAATTGTTTTTTCTGGACAGGATACAAGACAAACACCCAATTTGCTTGACTTTTAAAAGGGTATTTCCTTTGCCTCATCTGAATGACCAAGAAAGACATAAGTCCGATTGGCAAGTGAAAAGAGGGGAGAGCTCATTTCTTTTCAGCACTGAATAATATTCCATTGTCTGGACGGACCCCAGTTTGTTTATTCGTTCACCTCCTGCAGGACATCTCGGTTGCTTCCCAGTTCTGACAACTGTGGATAAAGCTGCTATAAACATCCGTGTGCAGGCTGTAACTTGCTTTTTAAAGGGAAGCTTATATTACAAAGATTTGCTCGTGTTGGCGCCCGAAGCCATAGTTTGTGCCCTGTCACCGTGGTACAGTGCTCTCTGGGAGAGATGCCACCATGAACTCGCTCGGTGCTGGCTGACGTCCGTGGTTTTCTCAAACGAGCACTTGTGCTTCTGTTTTCTGCTACTGTGAGCGATGCAGGCTTCTCACTCCCTTCATCGTCATCAACGCTCAGTGCCGCCAGGTTTAAACTTTTCGTCAGCCCAGTAGGTGGAATGTGGTATCTCACTGCGGTCTTAACTTCTGTATCCCCAATTATTAAAGAGACTGGGCGTCTTTTGATCTGCTTATTTGGTATCATCATATTCCTCTCCATGAAATACTGTTGTAGGCTTTTGCATATATTAATATATAAAATTTTAAATACGTTTGGAATTTTTTTTTTTTTTTTTTTTTTTGCTGAGGGTCTCGTTCTTGGTAATTAGCAGTCTTCCTCTATTCTGCATACTGATACTTGGAAGGCTCTCCATTGCAAAGTCCTGACGTGTTCTTTTACTTTCTTGATAGTGTAGCCTATTGATCAGAAGTTTCTTAATTTTAATTTAGTCAAATTTCCGAGTGTTTACGCTGGGTACTTTTGGGGACTCATTTAGGAAATTCTTCCCTGCCCCAAGGTGATAAAGACATTCTCCTTCATTATCTTCTCAAAGTTTTGACTTCCTGCCCTGGCCAAGTTGCTCATTAGTTAGAGCGTCGTTCCAGGGCACTGAAAGGTTGCGGGTTCAAGCTCCCGTCGGGGTGCATATGAGAGGCGACCCGTCGATGTTTCTTTCTCTTCCTCTTTCTCTCTTTCTCCCCGTCTTCTCCCTCTAAAAAAACTCAGTAATAATAGAAAACATATCCTGGGATGAGGACGAAAAGTTTTGACTTCCACACTTCAGTCTTCAGTTCATCTAAAGATGCCTTCTTTGTGAGGTTTGATGTAGAAATCCCGTTTCATTTTTTCCCATAAGGGTGGCCAGTGATTTCAACAGCATTTGTTGAATAATCGCCCTTTACCAGGTTCTCTGTGGTCCCTGCTCTGTCATATTTTAGGGTTTATGGGCCTCTTTTGTGGCCCTCTATCCTGAATCTTTGTTCAAAAAATCCTAAATAAAATATTACCATCTGATGTCATCAATGTATAAAAATAGGATACCCGATGAGGATATACCAGATGTGAATGAAGCTTGTTTAGCATTAGAAAATATATTAATTTGTCACATAATAGAGTAATGGAGCAAAACCAGATGACAATTTTCACAGTTGGAGAAAAAGCATTTGGTAAAAACTTTATCAAAAATATTTTTCTCTAGAATGAGCTAAGCATCTAACTCAAATAGTTGGAAAACAGCAAGAAAACAAATCCGTAGAAACAAGAACAAAATAAATGATATTAAAAAATGGGCAGAAATAAAAGAAATAAATGGGGTAAAAAAGAAGACTAATAAACCCAACAGCTATAGACTGGCCTTTTAAAAAATTGGGTAAGAAAAAGAGAAAGACGATAAAATACAAACATTAAAAGTGAATAACTATAGCTAGAGCAGAGCTATAAAAAATAATGAAATAGTATTCTGATTAACTATGTGCTAACATTTAAAAATCTAGATGAAATGGCTAAATCACCAGAAAAATATAAAATGCGAAAAGTTATACAAAAATAAAAGGACTTGAATAAATCAATAAGTACTAAAGTATTTGCGGTTATAGTCAAAGATCTCTCCACTCTTTCTTTAAAAAATCCACAGGTACAGACTATTTCCTAAGTGTGTGATATCAACCATTCAAGGAATGCTTAATTCTTATCTTTTTTTAAAAAAGATTTTATTTACTTATTTTCAGAGAGAGACAAAGGGAAGGAGAAAGGGAGGGAGAGAAACATCAGTTGGTTGCCTCTCACAAGCCCCCAGCCAGGGACCTGACCTGCAACCCAAGTGCGTGCCCTGACTGGGATTCGAACCGGTGACCTTTCGGTTCTCAGGCTGGCACCCAGCCCGTGGAACCACACCAGCCAAGGCTTAGTTCTTATATACATTGTCCCAGAAACTAGAAATCACATAAAGTCTGTCTAGCTCGCTTTGGGGAGATACTGCAATACTGGTTCCAAAACCAGATAAGGCACATAGACAAGAAAAGGAAACTGTAGGTCCATTTCAGGGTGAAGGTGACTGTAAAACTCCTAACTCAAAAAATGGCTTACTAAATCCCAGATTACGTCATAAGCTACCGCCATCGAGTAGGATTTATCCCATGAATGAAAATATGGTTCAAAATTTCAAAAAGAGTATTTTAATGTAACCCGTCATGTCAATAGACCAAGGAATAAAATGTAATGATTTCAACCAATATAGAAAAGTAACTTGATAAGGCTTTATATCTGTTCATTATTAGAAATTGAAGCAGTAAACTAGGAAGAAAAGGAATTTTTTTTTTAACTTCTGAAAGCTTCCAGCCAACACCCTAGAAATTTTGGGAGCCTTCCTTTTAAGACTAAGAATAACATTAGGATATTCTCATCATGGCTACTGTTTAACATATAATGTACATAAATTCTGACTAATGCTTTATTAAAAAATTAAAGAGCCCTGGTTGGTGTGGCTCAGTAGATTGAGTGCTGGACTGCGAACCAAAGGCTTGCTGGTTCGATTCCCAGTCAGAGCACATGCCTGGGTTGCAGGCTAGGTCTCCAATTGGGGCTGCGTAAGAGGCAACCACACATTGATGTTTCTCTCCCTCTCTTTCTCCCTCCCTTCCCCTCTGTCTAAAAGTACATAAATAGAATCTTTAAAAAATTTTTAAAAATAAAAAGAAAGAAGAATGTATAAAGACCAAAGGGAATTAATAAAAACTTTCATTATTTGAACATGGTGTAATTATATACCCCGTAAAACCACTAGAGTGAACAAACTATGAGAACAAATTATAAGCGATATCAGCAAGGTCCCCAGTTACAAGATTAACCTACCAAAATCATTTCCAGATCTCTGTGGCAACGGTAAAGGTTTTACAAACATAACATGTGGTTAAAACATCATTCACAATCCCAACAAAATCTAGAAATCCTCTAGGAACCTGCAAACAAGAAAACATAAAATTCTGTGGAGAAAAAACAAAAAAAGAGCCTTATAAAGGCCCTAAAAAGACGATCTGAATAAAAGCAAAGATATGCCATGCTCTTGGTTGGGGTGATTAAAATATTATACAGCTATCAATACCTGACGAATAACTTATAGATTCAATACAGTTGCCAGGAAATTTCTATTTGGATTATTTTAACAGCACAGTGTACAATTCAGTGGTCCTTAGTGTATTCTAAAATGTGCAAATTCCACCAGTCAGGTTGAGAACATCTTTGCCATCTCAGAAAGAAACCTGATACCGTTATCAGCCCCGTATCTCTCCATCTGACCCCCATCTCCAAGAAATCACTGATATATTTTCTGCCTCTCTCTAGAACTGCCCATTATGATCATTTCATATACATGGAAATGTATAAAACGTGTAGTCTTTTGAGACTGGCTTCTTTCACTTAGCACGATGTTTTCAAGGTTCGCCCAGACTGTAGCATATATTAGCACCTTGTTCTTTTTTAAGGTTGAATAACATGTCACTGACTGGATATACCAGTGTTGTTTATCCATTCGTTGTTTAACATTTGGGCTGCTCCCACTTTCTGGCTCTCTGGAATCAGGCTGCTATGAACAAGTCTACGAGCTCTCCTATGGACATATGTATTCATATCTCTTGTATGTGTGCACAGGAGCGGAATTGCTGAATCACACGGCAACTCTGTTTAACTGTCTGAGGAGCTGCCAGACTTTTCCAGAACTGCCGCGACATTTTACATTCCAGCCAGCTGTGTTTGAGGGTTTGACTTCTCCACAGCCTCACCAACGCTTGCTACTACCCGACTTTTTTCTTCCAGCCATCCTTGTGGGTATGAATTAGTTCCCCGTTACATTTCTCTGATGATTTGTGGTGTCAGTATTTTCAAGGGCTTTTTGACCATTTGTGTAGCTCCTTTGGAAAACATCTCTTCGGTCCTTTCTCCATTTAAAAATTAGGTTGTCTTTACTGAGTCGTCAGAGATCTTCAGCTGTTTCTTCGGGGCTTTTAATCGAACGGAACCAAGGTTCAGATTTATACTAGCTTAATTCCAGTGAGATTGGGAATTGTTACTCCTTTGTAACTATTCCCTGTACTTTTTTTCTGTGGTGTTATCGTTACACATACTGATGTCATAGACCCGACAACACGTTGTGATTATTAATAGTTTACCATCTGTAGTCCCTTCCTTAGGTTTACTCTCACCTACCTCCTCCGTGTTATTACAGGCAAATACTTACAAATAGTTTCCATTTCTCTATGTTATAGACTCAACAATAAATTATACTCCTCTGGTTTTCTACAGTTGCTTTTAAAATCAGTTAACAGAATAAAGGAGAAAAACTATGCACATATTCTGACTTTTATAATGACATACTAACCTTTGCTAGTTTTTACCCTGTGGAGTTGCATTAGTATCTGGAGTCACATTGCTTTCAGCCTCAAGAACTTTTTTAAAAACACTTTTCATAAAGCAGGCCTGCTAGCATCACATTCTCTCAAGGTTTGCATATCTGGGAACATCTTTATTTTGCCTTCCCTTTTGAAAGGCAGCTTGGCTGGGTGCAGGATTCTTGGTTGACACTTTTATTTTTTGAGCCCTTTGAGTATGTTATGCTGCTGCCGTCTGGTCTCCATCCTTCTTGCTGAGAAGTCAGCTATTTATCTTACGGGGGTTTCTTTGCAAGGGAAAAGTCCTTTTTCTCTTTCTCCTTTCAATATCGCCTCCTTGTCCGTGACTTCCAGCATTTCTACTAGGATGTGTCTGATTGTGGGTCTCTTGATGTTGATCCTATTTGAGTTCGTTGGGCTTCCTAGATGTGTTGGTAGGCTAATGTAATAAATTTGGGGAGTTTTCAGCCATTACTTATTCAATTCTTTTCCTGTTCCTCTCCCTGCCCCCCTTCTCTCTCTCTCTCTCTCTCTCTCTCTCTCTCTCTCTCCCCTCCTGTACTTCCATGATGCATACGTTGATCTGCTTAACGGTATCAATAACAGGAATGGTCTCTGCTAGAGACTTTCTATGTTTGGGCTCAATATTTAAAAACAGAATGGCTAGGGGGAAAGAATTGCCTATTTTCCATGTTGATTCTTTTAGCTTTCCTCTATCTTAAAATACTTGAAGTAAAAGGGGTGCAAAGGAATTTTGGGGTGGTGGTCACACAACAGATGCATTTGTCAAACCCGTAACCCTACACTGAAAAGCGAGAATTTTTGTATGCAGACAATGCCTCAATTTTTAAAACTTAGTTTTTTCCTTTTTTTCTCTTGTATTAAGGATACAGACTTGACAACCTTAAATTTAAAAGCTCTTTGTAGAAAAAACAACTCACGCTAAACTAAAAAGTGAAGAAGCTGACTTGAAAAAAATTGTGACAGAAATCACATTAATAGCCTCATCGTGTCAAGTGACAGAAAAGGGAACAAACCTCCTGCATTCCAGGAGGCAAGTGGACAAAAGATAGGAAGGGACAGTTCATAAAAGAGGAAATATAGTCAGTAGCTGACCATTCTTGGAAGATATCTCATCACATAAAAAAAAAAAATCAAAATCATTCTAATAAGTTGGTAACCAGGGAAAATTTTCTAAGAAGACCCAGAGCCGGTGGGTGAGTCTGAGGTGCATTCTCTCCCGCCCTGTCGTCTCCCCTCACACCCTTCTGGGTGACAAAGTCAAGACCTTCTCTCCTTTGGGGTCTACTTCTGGGAATCCAAAAGAATAAACCTCACCGTGCAAAAAAAGATTAAAGTGGTGTATACAACACTAATTAGAATAGGAAAACACATGGCGGCAGTGGTGGTGGGGGGGCGTTGGTGGTGGTGGGACAACTTACATTTGTTCCAAAAAGACATTGGGCAAGAATGTCCCAATCACTGTTTTAGGACCCAGAGACCCAGGGAAGTTTCCCAGGACTGAAAAATCTACCTCCGTAAGTGGCTGGCAGGGGAAGATAGAAGAAAGGGGCTGCCATTCCAGGCTGGTGATTGATAAAGTTGATTAAGGGAAACTTACACAGGAGGTGCATCTTGGGATGCTGCAAGATGAAAGGGGTCCCCACACTGCTTAGAAGGAGCCAGAGAATTAATTATATAGGGCGAGATGGGACAATCACAGGTACTAGTACATGAATGCTACCAAATACGGGAAATTTTACACATTTGAGCAGGTCAGGACAACCTCCAGGAACCGGAGCAGGGGCAGGAGGTGGGGGAGGGGTGCTAGTTTATGTCAGAATGAATAATCATTACAATCAGACGGTCTCAGAGGTAGGTTTGCAATAAGCAATCTCCGCTGTGGTCCCGTCCACTTGGTGGGTCAGAGGTCACGTCACAGAGCAATCTCTCCTCTGCACACTGCATGGGGTATGATATTTTTAAAAGGTTGAAGGCTATGTAGCAGCAGAGGGAATACTTAATTCTAGAAATCAATTATGCAAAACAAGGCTTCCTGCTTGAATATACCATGTAGGATGTCAACATTGCAAGAAGCAATCCTAATATCGGGGCAGAGCATAGCGTGGTGAGGACACTTATCATCTTACCAGCTGCTCCCCAGTGCTCCCCTTGGAGAGAGGAACTGGCTTTGATAAAAGAGGCAACATAAGGAAAAAGGCAACATATTCGATCAACCCTTAGAAGCATATTTCTCCCCACCTCGACCCTTCTGAAACCAGGAGACATCTTTCAACGGCCGGCACCGCACAGTTGCTTCTGGCCCCGAACAAACGCCTGCAGAAGGGGTGCCTGGATCTTAGAAGAAAATCCTGTAGGCGAGACCTGGCTGGGTGGCTCCGTGGATTGAGCACCAGCCGGTGAACCCAAAGGTCGCCAGTTCGATTCCCGGCGAGGGCACATGCTTGGGTTGCGGGTCAGGTCCCCAGTAGAGGGTGCACGAGAGGCAACTGCACGTTGATGTTTCTCTCCCTGTCTTTCTCCCTCCCTTCCCCCCATCTAAAAAAATAAATAAATAAAATATTTTTAAAAAGTTAAGAATCAGACTTAGATTTTAAAAAATTTTTATTTATTTTTAGAGAGAGGGGAGGGAGGGAAACACTAACTGGCTACCTCTCGCGCCCCCACCTGGGGACCAAGCCTGCAACCCCGGCATATGCTCTGACCAGGAATCGAACCAGCAACACTTTAGTTCATAGGTCCCTGCTCAATCCACCGAGCCACACTGGCCAGGGCTCACCCTCTCTGTACTGCAAAGAGCCCCTTTCAGCCTTACCCCCACATTACCCCTTATCTTGATTTAAAATAAATTCTGATCTTCTTTCCTTCCCGGATAGATGAGTTAGCATTTGGTGTCATTTCCTCCATGTAAAGAACTTCCTTTAGCAATTCTTGGGGCCAGCATGCAATGAATGATCTCAGATGCAGCTTATCTGAAAATATCGTCATTTCACCTTCTTTTTCAAAGGATGCTTTCACAGGTCGCTGAGCTCTGGGTTGACAGATATTTTTCTTCTGTCAGCACCTTGAAGGTGCTGTTCCATTGTCTTATGGCCTCCCGTCCACTACAGTGAGAAGTAGCTAATATTAACATCACTGTTCTCTTGTACGCAACATGGCATTTTTCTCCGGCTGCTTTCAAGATTGTTTATTTTTAAAAGACTTTATGTATTTATTTTTAGAGAGAGGGGAAGGGAGGGAGAAAGAGAGGAGAGGATCATCAATCAGTTGCCTCTGCATGTCCCCGGCTGGGGACCTGGCCCGCAACCCAGGCTCGTGCCCTGACCGGGAATCAAACCAGCGACCTTTAGGTCTGCAGGCCGGCGCTCAATCCACTGAGCCACACCAGCCAGGGCCAAGATAATTCCCTTCTGTTTTGGATGTCAGCAGTTTGACTATGATGTGCTTGGGTGGGATTTTCTCATATTTATTCTGCTTGAAGTTTACTGAAATTCTTGAATCTATAAGTTAGTATCTTTTACCGGATTTGGTATATTAGGAGCCATTATTTCTGCAAATGCTTTTTCAGTCACATTCCTTTTTCCTTTCCTTCTGAAACGCTAATTAGTTGTAGAGTAGACTGACCGTTATTATCCCACTGGCCTCCGAGGTTCAATTCATTTTTCTTTAATATTCTTTTCTCTCTGTTCTTCAGGTTGACTGTTTCTATTTGTCTTTATCAAGTTCACCGATCTCATTTCCAACCTTCTTTAACGTTCGGCCAGTGAAATTTTTAGTTCAGTTGTTGTATTTTTCAGCTCTGGGAATGCTTTGTATCTCTTTCCCACTGGGATTCCCCAACTGTTCTTTAATTATGCATATCTGTTCCTTTAAGTTTTTTTTAAACGTATTTGTACTCGGTGCTTCAACATCGTCACATATTGCAATAGCCAGGCTATTTTGAGTTGTTATCGTGGCTTCTATGGACAACTTCCTCTGCTGGGTGTGGCTCATACTTCCTCGTTACTTCACGTGCTCAGTGGTTTTTAATTGGCGCCTTGGCTATTAAGCATGATCTATTGTAGGGACTATGCATTCTGTTATGTTCCTCTGAAGAGTGATTCTTGTTCTGGCAGGCGGTGAAGTGGGATGAACTCAAACTCTGATGGGCAACGGCTGAAATTTCTGCTCAGTTCTTTCAAATTTCAGCTGTTGCTTGTTCACCAGGCATCCTGGGGTCTCCCGTGCACGTGAATAATGTAGTAAGGCAGGGACTTGGATGGATTTTTTTCCTGTTAATTTTTTTCTTTTTATTGTATTTTTTTCCCCCATTACCGTTTATCTCCCTTAGCGGATGGACTTTTTAATATGCACACCTTGGAGTTTACCTTCTCTTGGGCTCCCTTCCCTCCACAATTTCCTCCCCACTCACTGTCTTCTGGCTAATGTGCCAGCTAAGCTGTCATCTCATGCCCCCGGCCAGTGAGGACACAGCAGCCGTGTCGTGCTCACACCAGGAAGGTGCAGACTCAATACTCTGACCCCCATCAAGGGTAGACTCTCCTCTGGTTTATGCTTAAGTTTGGTCACTCCCTAAGATGTCCGAAAGGTAGAGTGATCTTTAATAGTTTGTCCAGATTTTATGAATTTTTATTTCCAGGGCTATTTGACAAAGTTACTCTGACATTCCCCGAATCAGAAGCCCCTTTTAAATTTTTAATTTTTTTTTTTTTTAGATTTCATTTATTTATTTTAGAGAGAGGGGAAGGAAGAGAGAAAGAGAGGGAGAGAAACAGTGAAGTGCGAGAGATACATGGATCAGCTGCCTCTCGCATGCCCCGCACCAGGGACCTGGCCTGCAACCCAGGCATGTGCCCTGGCTGGGAATCGAACCAGCGACTTTTTGGTTTGCAGGCCGGCACTCAATCCTCTGAGCCACACCAGGCAGGGCAATTATTTTTTTTTTTTCTCCATAGCACTTCTAACCTTCTAAAGTAGCCCATTATGGATATATTTATTATACCTGTAATGTTTCCCACCTGGCCTCCCTCACTAGGACGTAAGTTCCATGAGGACCTGCTTTGTTAAATGACAGTACCTAGAGCGGTACCACAGTGACACACATCGTCAGTGCTCAATAAACCTGTGTTGAGTGGAGGAATAAATGAAGGGGACCACGCGCTCTGAAATGCAGTGGAGGTGAGCCTGTGGCCCTGACATGTGGTCACTCTTGCTCCAGAAAGATGAACCTCACCTCTGTCCCCAAATGCCAACCAGAGGGGACGGCGTGCCTCTGCACGCTGACCATAGCCACCCTGTCTGTGTCCTTTGGGGTTGGCGTGCCGGCCAACGGGCTTGCCGTCTGGATGACTGCTTTCTGCATGGCCTGCGTGGCCACCACCACCTGGTTCTTCAACCTGCCCCTTGCAGACTTCGCTGCCCTAGTGTCCCTGCCTGTCTCCATCTACAACCTGGCCAGCCACCAGTGGCCCCTTGAGAGCGCAGCCTGCAAGCCGTACACAGCTTTCCTGGCCTTCACCTTCTTCACCAGCATCTGCCTCCTGGTGCTCATCTCTGGGGACCGTTGCATCTCCGTCCTGTACCCCATCTGGGCCCGAAACCATCGCACCGTGCGGCGGCAAGCCGGCTGACTGCTGGGCTGTGGCGGCTGGCTGCCGTCTCGTCGTCTCCATACCTGAAATTCCGGACCACGGAGGACCAGAAGGGGTGTAAGTGCTGTTACTTCAAGTTCGACATAGAGAAGGAGCAGCAGGAAAGCTCCAATGACTGGGATCGAGTGATTTTTGAAAGGCACATGGCGGTGACCGCCATTCACTTCGCGGGGGCCCCCGGTGCCCCGGTGGTCATCGGCACCTGTGCCCACTTCGGCAGCACCAAGCTCCCGCAGGAGGGCGGGGTCCACGCCCAAGGGCCAATGAGGTTGCTGTTGGTGTTGGTGAGCGCCTTCTTCGTCTCCCGGTTCCCGTTGAACACAGCACCGCTGGTCCCCCTGGGGCTCCGGAAGCCTCTTGACCCTACGATGTCGCCCATCCTCTGGGCTACCTTCTCCCTGGGCCGTCTCCACAGCTGCCTCAACCCGTTCCTCTATGTCTCCGCTGGCAGAGATTTCCAAGAAAAGTTTTTCCAGCCTCCGCCTTCTGCCCTGGCCAGGGCATTTGGTGAGGAGTGGTTTCTCATTCACCTTGTTCCCACGGTGAAGTGCCCAGGGGGTGATGGGGACCTTAAAGTGGACGCCGAAAACCCTCCTGTGTAGTCTGCATTCCCTTCAGTGGGCTGGCTTCCAAGGGCCTACCAAACCCTGCCTCTTCTTTCAGGAAGTCTTCCCGGCACCGCTTCATCTAAATTTCTGCCTCGGAGACACCTGGTTATTTCCCCGGATCCATGCTATCCTCCCTTTATAGGAAGACTTCTGTTTGTTTCAAACTGTGCCCATGGTTAGCCGGGGGTGGGGGTGGGGTGGGGTGGCCTAAGTTTCCCAGTGTCCTTTGCAAGCAGGTACGGCCATGTGAGTATTTTCTGGCCAGTCAGTGTGAGTGGAAATAATCAACCTAAATTCCTTGAGGTGCCCGTGGACGGATGGGGGCCTGCCCTCTATTCCTCCATTTTCCACGGTCTCAGTGCAAATGTATCAGTTAGCTTTTGCTGCAGAACAAAAATCCCAAAGCTTAGAGGCTTAAAATCATAACCTTTTCTGATTTTGGTGGTCATCAATTCGGACCGGGCTCAGCTGGGCCGTTTCTGGTCTTGGCTGGTCTTCCTCATGCGGTCAACTAAGTGACTCTGTGCTCCTGGGAGGGGTGGCTGGGATGATGGGATTGCCTGAGCCACGGAGCTCTCATCGTCCTGCAGGCTGACTGGGGAGGGTCCCACGAGCAAATGGAAAGCACGAGGCGTACACTTGACACTTGGCGCAATGTCGCGAGGTTCAAGGGGTAGGGGAATGCATTCCACCTCTCGATGGGAGAAACCTGCAAAGCGACATCGCCAAGGAGTATAGATATAGGAAGGCAGGCGGAAGTGGGGCCAGTTTTGCAACCTGCCACAGCACGTGTGGCGCAGCCGTGTGGAAAGCGGCCGTGTCCCCATCCCTGCCCTGGAATGTGTTAACCCACGCTGGGAAGAGAGAGACGCCAATTTCTAGCTCATTGAAACCATTGTTATTTTGCGTCTCTGTTAGACCAGCTCTGGAACTGCCAACCTCCGGAACTTGTGCAAAGCGACATAGTAAATTTCCTTACTGTTGAAACCATTTGGAGTCGGGTTTTCTGTTACTCGAGACCCATGGTAGCCCCCCCGACCTGTGCAATAAACACAGCGTGTCCCAAGTGGTTGGACATCGTCCTGCAAGCTGAAAGGTCACCAGTTTGGTTCCAGTCAGGGCACATACCTGGGTTACAGGTTCTGTCCCCAGTCAGGGTGTGTTTGGGGTAGGGCGTGCAGAAGGCAGCCAATCAATGTTTCTCTCCCTCTCTTTCTCCCTCCCTTTCCCTCTCTCTAAAATACAATTTTCAAAAAGTAAGCAGGAAGCTCTAGCCGAGTGGCTTAGTTGTTGGAACATCCTCTCATACACCTAAAGGTTGCAAGTTCAATTCCCAGTCAGGGCACATCCCTAGGTTGTGGGTTTGATCCCCGGTTGGGGCGCATACGGGAGACAACCGACCAATGTTTCCTCTCTCTTTCTCTCTCCCTCCCTTCCTCTCTCCCTCTTGATCCTTTCCTTGTTCTCCTTATCTGCGTATCTCTCTCTTGTTCTGTGTCTTTGTCTTTATTAGTTTCCTTCTCTCTCTACTTATCTGTGTTTTTCCTTATCTGTCCATCCGTCCATCCATCCATCCATCTGTCCATCCATCCATCCATCCGTCTATCTCTCCACACGCATGCGTACATACCATGGTACACCTGTCACAGTGAATAGACCCACAGGGGTACTTGAGGTCTACGAGGCTGAGGAGGAAGCCCCACAACTGCTGTCCCTCAATGGGCCAGTGGTTAGAGACACCTCTAGAAAATTTTGAACATCTGGAAAGCAGGTGCAGGCATCATATCATCACGAATAGGTTCTTTACCCTGTGTCTCCTCAGAATAAGGCACGACTGTAACAGCATTACCACCCTCAAGAACTTTCACATTGGCATTAACTAATAAACAGCCTGTACTCAAATTTCCTAATCGTCCCAATAATGAACTCTAGAGCATTTTTTAAAAATCAAGAGCTTGTACGGACACTCTCTCACCCTCCCACCCTCCCACGCCCCACCCCGCACAACACACACGCATACACACAGACAAACGGACTAAGTATTAGGTCAAAAACACACCACAGATCATTTCTCTAAAGCAGAAGCAACACAAGCCACATTCAAAGTTAGAAATTAACAGCAAAGGGTAACTAAAAACACTCAGACTGCCTTGGACATTTTAAAACACCCTTCTCAGTAAATCCTGGGTTACACAAAGAATAAAACGAATGTACCACTTTATTTAAAAATGAACCCGCTACACATCAAAACTTGAGGGTTGGGGCCAAAGCTGTACTCTGAGGAAAATTTATAGTTTTAAATGCTAATTAGAAAAAAAGTCCAAAAGGGGATGAGCAAAGCAAACAACTTAAGAAGCTAGAAGAAAACCAATAAAATGAATGCACAGAAAGTTGAAGGAAAGCATCGATAGCCATTAATGAGGCAATTAACCAAAAAGAAAGTAGATAATGATAAGAAACTGGTTCTTTCTCCTTTTCTAACAATAATTAAAAAAAAAATCTGTACTTGTGTTTTTTAATGAATACGCCCCCAAAGGCAGGATGGCATGGTGGCCTCTTATGCCTGGGTGGCACCAGTCAAGTTGCTTCCTCCACGCTCTGTGCCTCAGTTTCCACCTGTATGAAATAGGATGATAATGGCCTCCCTCTCAGAAAGAGCGGCTGTGTAAGTTCCATGCATTATTGCCGGTGCTGCGAAGGTGCAACGTAAATGTTTGGTCTTATCGATATTCTTATCTGTTAGACTCCTCCTACCAGACCGGCAAGGTCACAGGGCCTGTTTCATATTGTCGGAGTCCGCCGCCCGCGCTCTGCCGGGCTGTTTCCCCGAGCGTGGCCAGCCTGCTGTCTGTCTCTTCGGTCTTAGCCTTCTCTGGGGAGAATAGTGGCGTCATGGTGAGGTTTTGAATTTGCACTGATTTTCTAACGAAGGCGCTTACGCAGTCGTTCACGGAGACTGCGGGGTGTTGAGCTGGCTGCAGGGTTCGCCCGGTGCGGGGAACAGGTGTGATTGATAAGGCAGGTGTTGAGACCCAGCCCAGAGAGGGTGCGGCTTCTGAGTGTGGCCCAGCCCAGCGAGGGGCTCAGCCTTTCCCTGAGCAGCCTCCAGGAGAGAGGTTTGTGAAGGATGCCTTAGGCCTCGGATACTTACTGGGCCAAGCAGAGACAGAAAATCCTTCTCTAATAAGGTTTCTATAAGAGCCCAAGAAGGCGACTCGCTCCTTCAGTCACCAAACAAGGACCGCTCACAGGCAAGGACCACGTCCCGCGCGCCAGGACCTTATCAACATGCGGACTCCCAAAAGCGGCAGCTCACAATTACGCCCATTGTACAGATGAGAAAATCGAGGCTCAGAGAGGTAAAGTCACTTACCAAAGGTCACACAGCAAATAAGTGGTAGTCGGGACTTGAATGGTCGTACCCCGCTAATCTATCCAGTCATGGTTAGTGGGTGCCTGTGAGGTGAACGGCTTGGTTGTAGGCACTGGAGCTAGAAAGGTGAAGGAGGAACTAACATTCAAGGGGGAGGGGCCTACATTTGATGGACAGGGGCTGCCACTCTAGGGGAGGGGCTACGGGGCTGCCCGCCCTATTGCTGTCAGTAGGGAGGGGGAGGGGCCACTCCAGGAGGCGGGGCTACGGAGCTGCCAGTCTTGGGGCTGTCAGTGAGAGGGGTGAGTACCCCGCGGGGAGGGGCTGACACTGCTCATCCTTCAGGTCCCACAGCCCCCACCTCCACGCCATACTGTGTGCCTACAAGTGTCCACCGAGCCCACCGTACGTACCAGTTCCTACCGTTCCCTGGGATTCATGCTCGCCTGCCTCTGCCCTCGGAGCTCCCAGCCTGGGGAAGACAGCCCTGAACCAGATCCCACGGAAAGACACTCAGCTCGCAGGCGAGAGGGCGGCAGTCACTCTCTTAATCACCACCTCTGTTTCTGTCAACAAGGAGAGAGGGGAGGCGGAGCCCCAACCCGCCGCTGTGATGTGTTCCCAGCTGTGGGAGACAGACAGTCATGCAAGTCGGAAAATAGCTGTCATGAGACTCTTCACCGCCTGACACCTGACACCTTCCCTCTCGCTGGCTCGGGCTGCGCAGTCAGTCGAAGGTTCTGTTCCTGCTGGGACAGAGCACCGACTGCTTTCTGACCCTCATCAGCCCTCCTGGGGTGCGACTTACCTGCCGGAGGCCAAGGTCTCAGACAGGGTCAGGGTCAGGGTCAAGGTCAGATGCCATACCTGTGGGCTGTGGCGCTCCTGCTTCCCGTTCTTGTTCAGGTGTAACAAATGAAGAGGGGGCAATGTGACAGCCTTACACCCGTGTCTGTTCCATTTGCTTCTGTGTCCCCCGCTCCTGGGCTCCTGGGATGTGTCCGGTGGTGAACGACGGGCTGTCCCACCCCCTCAGGCTCCCACTGACGTGACTGCCCCAGAGATGAACACCGACAGTGAGAGACCAAGTGCTCATGGCAGTGCCAGAGCAGGTACCAGGTGTGCGGGGCCGAGAGCTCGAGTTGTGGGCTTTGCTGGGCCTCAGAGAAAGCTCAGGCAGAGGGGCTGGGATTCTGTCCAGGGGTGCTGGGGAGCCATGGGAGGCGCAGCGTCGAGGCCAAGTGTAGAAAGATCTTGCTGGGGCCTTGCGAGGAGGGAAAAAGGCCAGAAGGCTGGAGTGGGGGTCCGGCAGGAGAGGGAGAGACCTGAACAGGAGTCAGGTGGTGGAGGCGGAGAGTGGGGGGAGGGGCGGGCCAGGCCAGATGGGGCCGGAGGGAGAGGCTGGTGGTGCGTGGCCCCCAATCCAGGACCCCCTTCTCCTCCCTTGCCTTGCCACCCTCCCAGTGTCGGGCACTTGGGGGCCCACGGGAACCAGAGGATACGGATGGCAGAGCAGGGCCCCCACTTCCCCGCAGGGCTCCCCTGCCTTCCTCTTTCTGGAACACCAGCCCCACCCCTCCCCGCCGCAGCCTGGCCACTCCCACCGGGCCTGGTCTTTGTCCATCCTGGGTCCAGATTCTCCACTCTCTGCGGCCTGTCCCCACCTTCCCACCCCTGACGTCCTGTCGTTCCAGAGGCAGACTCAGCAACTGAGTGGCTGTGTGACCTTCAGAGAGCCTCCACTTTCTGGTCTATGAAATGGGCACATTTGTTTTCTATGGCTGCGGTGACAAATTCCCACAGACTTAATGACTTAAAACAACACGAATGCTATCTCAGGATTCTGGGGGTCAGAGGTCCTAGCTGGGTGACGGGCTCTGGCGAATCCATTTCCTTTCCTTTTCCGGGGCCCCGAGGCTGCCCTACCTCAGGGCTCACGGCCCCTTTCTCCACCTCCAAAGCTGTCAGAGCAGTGGCTTCCCCTCTCTGCCTCTCTCTTCCACTTCCCAGGACCTCAGGAACTCCCCTGGGCCCACCTGGATGATCCGGGGTCCTCTGCCTAATTTAGGATCATCTGCTTAGCACCCGTAATTCCCCCTTTGCCAGGTCATGTAACAGACGGGTTCTGAGGATTCGGATGTGGACGTCTTTGGGGCCATTACCCGACCCACCACAATGGGCTCGGGGGTCCTTACTTGAACCCACTGAGCCCTTTATTCAACAATATTTATTTCCTGAACATCCGCTATGTGCCAACACTTCTTTGGGACAAAAACCCCTACCCTTATGGAATTTCTATGGCACAGCGTTGGGGGCAGGGGTGCCAACAAACGAAACAAGACAGGAATTTAAAATGATACATGGGCCCTGGCCAGTGTGGCTCTGTGGATTGAGTGCCGGCCTGAGAACCAAAGGGCCACTGGTTCGATTCCCCAGTTGGGGTACATGCCTGGGTTGCAGGCCAGGTCCCCAGTAGGGGGTGTGTGAGAGGCAACCACCCATTGATGTTTCTCTCCCTCTCTTTCTCCCTCCCTTCCCTTCTCTATAAACAAATAAATAAAATCTTTGAAATAATACATCGTTGTCCGTGCGACCGAGGGTTTCCCGGGAGAGTGAGTGAGGGCAGGGCTGCTGTTTTAGCAATTGGAAGAGGTGACCTTGGGCAGAGACCTGCATGTCCTGAGCTAGCCAAGAGGACATATGTGGGAGGGCACCCCGGGTAGGGGGCTCAGTGGGTACCAAGGCCTGGAGGTGGGAGTGAGCTGTGCAGTAAAGGAATGGTGGCAGGGGTGGAG